>JAODAL010057421.1:0-22685 GCA_025379985.1 Phyllomedusa bahiana
CCCGCCCCATCATATGGATGGGACTTTGACGGAACAAAGCGCTCTCCCCCCCCACCCGCCCTCCAGCGTCAGTCGTGGGACCAGCAGCTGCTGGGGAGTTGTAGTCCCACGGAGCGCTGGCTGATGGTGGAGCCGGGCTGCGCTCCATACAGGATTTCCTGGAGGAGAAGGAAAACATTTCCGCCGCGGATCAGGAGAAAACGGAGCAGGAAAGCAACGGGGATGTCTAAGGATCTGGTCATTTCCCCGGGTGCTGTTTCGGTGTCCTATGCCGTGGCGTCGTACACTGCAAAGTTATCGAGATTTAGGTTAAAAGAAAAGGTTCGAGCAAAGTTGCTGGTGGAGGCGGCAGACCGAGAGCGCTCACAGATAAGGGAGCGCAGCGTGAACACAGGTGGCCAGACGTGTCATGTCGTCTGCTGCGTTGCATTCCCGGAGAAGTTCTCATGCACGTAATAACATAAAACCTGTCGGCACTCAGCGTTTACACCGTCCTGTATGGATCCGAGGTGAAAGCCCCGCACCTATCCTGGCTCACAATAGAGATCCGGTCACGCTTGCACCCGAATCTCCATTCTGTTCTATGGGAGTTCTGAGTATAGAACATAGCGCTCCCCTGTACTGGGAACTCCCATAGAGGAGAATGGAGAACACAGCGCTCCCCTGTATTGGGAACTCCCATAGAACAGAATGGAGAACACAGCGCTCCCCTGTACTGGGAAAACCCCATAGAACAGAAAAGGGAACACAGCTCTCTCCTGTACTGGGAACTCCCATAGAACAGAATGGAGAAAAACAGCACTCCCCTGTACTGGGAACTCCCATAGAACAGAATGGAGAAAAACAGCACTCCCCTGTACTGGGAACTCCCATAGAACAGAATGGAGAGAACACAGCGCTCCCCCTGTACTTGGAACTCCCATAGAGGAGAATGGAGAACACAGCGCTCCTGTACTGGGAACTCCCATAGAACAGAATGGAGAATACAGTGCTCCCCTGTATGGGAACTCCCATAGAACAGAAAGGAGAACACAGCGCTCCCCTGTACTGGGAAACCCCATAGAACAGAATGGAGAACACAGCGATCCCTGTACTGGGAACCCCCCATAGAACAGAATGGAGAACACAACGCTCCCTTGTATGGGAGTTCCCATAGAACAGAATGGAGAACACAGCGCTCCCCTGTACTGGGAACTCCCATAGAGGAGAATGGAGAACACAGCGCCCCCCTGTAATGGAACTCCCATAGAGGAGAATGGAGAACACCGCCCCCCTGTACTGGGAACTCCCATCGAACAGAATGGAGAAAAACCGCGCTCCCCTGTACTGGGAACTCCCATAGAAAAGAATGGAGAACACAGCGCTCCCCTGTACTGGGAACTCCCATAGAGGAGAATGGAGAACACAGAGCTCCCCTGTACTGGGAACTCCCATAGAACAGAATGGAGAACACAGCGCTCCCCTGTACTGGGAACTCCCATAGAACAGAATGGAGAACACAGCGCTGCCCTGTACGGGGAACTCCCAGAGAGGAGAATGGAGAACACAGCGCTCCCCTGTACTGGGAACTCCCATAGAGGAGAATGGAGAACACAGCGCTCCCCCGTAATGGGAACTCCCATAGACAGAATGGAGAACCCCGCACTCCCCTCCTAACTGGGATCTCCCATAGAACAGAATGGGAGAACACAGCGCTCCCCTGTACAGTACTGGGAGCTCCCATAAAACAGAATGGGGAACACAGTGCCCCCTGTAAATGGGAACTCCCATAGAACAGGATAGAGAACACAGCGCTCCCCCTGTACTGGGAATTCCCCCTAGAACAGAAGGAGAACACAGCGCTCCCCGTACTGGGAACTCCCCTAGAGGAGAATGGAGAACACCGCGCTCCTCTGTACTGGGAATCTCCCATAGAGGAGAATGGAGAACACAGCGCTCCCCTGTACTGGGGAAATCCCATAGAACAGAAAAGGAGAACACAGCGCTCCCCTGTACTAGGAACTCCCATAGAGGAGAAATGGAGAGAACACAGCGCTCCCCTGTACTGGGAAACCCCCATAGAACAGAATGGAGAACACAGCACTCCCCTGTACTGGGAACTCCCATAGAGGAAGAATGAAGAACACAGCGCTCCCCTGTAAATGGGAAAATCCCCTAGAGGAGAATGGAGAACACAGCGCTCCCCTGTACTGGGAACCCCCATCGACCAGCATGGAGAACACAGCGCTCCCCCGTACTGGGAACTCCCATAGAGGAGAATGAGAAAAACAGCGCTCCCCCGTACTGGGAACTCCCATAGAGGAGAATGAAGAACACAGCGCTCCCCTGTAAATGGGAACTCCCCTAGAAAAAATGAAGAACACCCGCGCTCCCCTGTACGGGAACTCCCATAGAAACAGAATGGAGAACACAGGCCTCCCTGTACTGGGGAAATTTCCCCTTTGAACAGAATGGAGAACACAGCGCGCCCCTGTACTGGGAAAATCCCATAGAACAATTTGGGGAACCACGCCTCCCCTGTACTGGTAACCCCATAGAGGAGAATGGAGAGAACACAGCGCTCCCCTGTACTGGGAACTCCCATAGAGGGGGAATGGAGAGAACACAGCGCTCCCCTGTTCTGGGAACTCCCATAGAGGAGAATGTAGAACACAGCGCTCCCTGTACTGGGAACTCCCATAGAGGAGAATGGAGAACACAGTGCTCCTCGGTACTGGGAACTCCCATAGACAGAATGGAGAACACAGCGCTCCCCTGTACTAGGAACTCCCATAGAACAGAATGGAGAACACAGAGCTCGCCTGTACTGGGAACTCCCATAGAGGAGAATAGAAACACAGCGCTCCCTGTACTGGGAACTCCATAGAGGAGAAAGAAACACAGCGCTCCCCTGTATGGGAACTCCCATAGAGGAGAATGAAGAACACAGCGCTCCCCTGTACGGGAACTCCCATAGAACAGAATGGAGAACACAGCGCCCCTGTTTCTAGGAACTCCCCTAGAGGAGGGAAAGGAGAGAACACAGCGCTCCCCTGTACTGGGAACTCCCATAGAGGAGAATTTGGGGAGAAAACAGCGCTCCCTGTACTGGGAACTCCCATAGAGGAGAATGGAGAGAACACAGCGCTCCCCTGTACTGGGGAAATCCCATAGAACAGAATGGAGAACACAGCGCTCCCCTGTACTGGGAACTCCCATAGAGGAGAATGGAGAACACAGCGCTCCCCTGTTACTGGGGAAATCCCATAGAACAGAATGGAGAACACAGTGCTCCCCTGTACTGGGAACTCCCATAGAACAGAATGGAGAACACAGCGCTCCCCTGTATTGGAACTCCCATAGAACAGAATGGAGAACACAGCGCTCCCCTGTATTGGGAACAATCATAGAGGAGAATGGAGAACACAGCGCTCCGCTGTACTGGGAACTCCCATAGAACAGAATGGAGAACACAGCGCTCCCCTGTACTGGGAACTCCCATAGAGGAGAATGGAGAACACAGCGCTCCCCTGTACTGGGAACTCCCATCGAGGCGAATGGAGAGTTGTGCACAATCCTGACCTCATCTCCGTTGTGAGGCGACACTTTCGGGGCTCGGGTGGTGACCCTGCCGGCCTTAGTTGTGGGTGATGTTTTCCTGCAGGTCCGGTCGCTCTTGGAGTCTCCATCCCTCTTTCTGTCAGGAACATGTGGAGCAGATGGTGGTGGGAGCTGCGCTGGATGATGGGACCCGTCAGGCGCCTTTGGTCTCTGTTCCACCTTCGTTGCAGATGGGATCCGGGCCTGATAATTTCATGAGACTTTTGTCTTTGTTATGAAGAGCCTGTTTCTCCAGTATATCTGTACCTGGGAAAGCTGGGTGGCTATCGGGGGCTATCACACCGCTCTCCCGAGTCCCTGAGTGTTCAGTTTGCCCAGTGACGTAATAATTTATCCTTTACTCCAATGCCTAAAATCACTGGGCCCTATTGATCAACACGGTCTAACAAGAAGACGGGCTCCCCGGTCTCTTGTCGCTGCGGGCTCCCCGGTCTCTTGTCGCTGCGGGCTCCCCGGTCTCTTGTAGCTGCGGGCTCCCCGGTCTCTTGTCCCCGCGGGCTCCCCGGTCTCTTGTCCCCGCGGGCTCCCCGGTCTCTTGTCATGTGCTCCCCGGTCTCTTGTCCTGGGCTCCCCGGTCTCTTGTCGCTGCGGGCTCCCCGGTCTCTTGTCGCTGCGGGCTCCCCGGTCTCTTGTCCTGGGCTCCCCGGTCTCTTGTCGCTGCGGGCTCCCCGGTCTCTTGTCCCCGCGGGCTCCCCGGTCTCTTGTCGCTGCGGGCTCCCCGGTCTCTTGCCGCCGCGGGCTCCCCGGTCTCTTGCCGCCGCGGGCTCCCCTGTCTCTTGCCCCCGCGTGCTCCCCGGTCTATTTCCTCCGCGGGCTCCCCGGTCTCTTGCCGCCGCGGGCTCCCCGGTCTCTTGCCGCCGCGGGCTCCCCGGTCTCTTGTTCTGGGCTCCCCGGTCTCTTGTCGCCGCGGGCTCCCCGGTCTCTTGTCGCTGCGGGCTCCCGGTCTCTTGTCGCTGCGGGCTCCCCGGTCTCTTGCTGCCGCGGGCTCCCCGGTCTCTTGCTGCCGCGGGCTCCCGTGTCTGTTGTCCCCGCGGGCTCCCCGGTCTCTTGTCCCCGCGGGCTCCCCGGTCTCTTGTCCCCGCGGGCTCCCCGGTCTCTTGTCCCCGCGGGCTCCCCGGTCTCTTGTCCCCGCGGGCTCCCCGGTCTCTTGTCCCCGCGGGCTCCCCGGTCTCTTGTCCCCGCGGGCTCCCCGGTCTCTTGTCGCGGCGGGCTCCGCGGTCTCTTGTCGCGGCGGGCTCCCCGGTCTCTTGTCGCCGCGGGCTCCCCGGTCTCTTGTCCCGCGGGCTCCCGGTCTCTTGTCCCCGCGGGCTCCCCGGTCTCTTGTCCTGCGGGCTCCCGGTCTCTTGTCGCCGCGGGCTCCCCGGTCTCTTGTCCCCGCGGGCCCCCCGGTCTCTTGTCCCCGCGGGCTCCCCGGTCTCTTGTCGCCGCGGGCTCCCCGGTCTCTTGTCCCCGCGGGCTCCCCGGTCTCTTGCAGCCGCGGGCTCCCCGGTCTCTTGCCGCCGCGGGCTCCCCGGTCTCTTGTCCCCGCGGGCTCCCCGGTCTCTTGCCGCCGCGGGCTCCCCGGTTTCCCAGGATCCTGATGACTCACAGGTGTAGCTGCTGTCCTATACGTTCCCGTCCTGATTGGGATGGAGGGAAACCACCAGTAAGCAGGTCCGTCCATAGAGCACGTGCGGGTGCCGGGCGCTGCGTCCTCTCCACTCGTCCCATTTCCTCGTCATGTTCCCCCTGGACGCCGTCCCCATCCCACATCCTCGGCTCGGCGGGTCCCCGGGGGCCACCGCTTTCTTTCTTTTCCATCTTCTGTTTTCCATTTCCTCTCTAGGTGCGACCTTTGGTTTTTTCCAAAACATCTTTATGGGACCCTCCGGTCACGGATCATACGTGGCGCAGACACGTCAGCCCCCCGCCGCACCCTAACCCTGTCTCATGACTACAGCAGGGGGCGGGGCTAAAGGTCCCGAAAAATGCCGTCAACTAAACCACACCCCGTTGTCAGGTTGTTATATCGTCTGTGCAGCCGTCGTCACCCAGCGGAGTCCTGGGTATGTGGGGGACATGCAGGAGCCCGGGAAAGCTATGGCAGCTTTAGATGTGATTGGAGAAGAGGTCAGTGATGTGAAGTGCTGAGCGGAGTTCACCGGTTATAACGAGAGAAGCCTTGAGGTGACTGTTGGATCGTGTAGAACTAACGCTCCCAGCATGCCCCGCTTCCGTTCCAATCATCTACACTTTATGTTCTTCAGATTGATTCAGTGCCTTGTGCTCCAGTCACATCCAGAGCTGCACCCAGTGTTCTCTCACACTTACCCTACATGCTGTAGGACCTACAATGCAATGCAGAGAGCAGGGCATTGTGGGATCTTTGTAGCAGGGTGACTGCAGCTCTGGATGTGACTGGAGGATGAGGTGATAGCAGAGTATCCATGTGTTTTGGCCCAGAGCTGGCGGATGCTGGGGGTAGTAGTCTCCTCACCGATATCGGGGTATAATGTTATCACAGCTGTGCGCCCGGGCTGTGGAAATATTGTTGTTTTGCAGTTTATACAGGAAGCGTCCGGGTGGAGCCGGCGCAGGTGATGCTATCTCCCCGGGACAACAAAGCCTGCTCCACCTGCCGGTGTGTGCGGCCGGCGGCACGCGCCCGCTTATCTCCAACAAACCCATCCGTGTGAGTCAGCGTGAGGCCTGTGCATACTGCGCTCCTGCTCATGACAGCCACATGTGCGGTAACTGCTCATGCCAGCGCCCAGATGCGGTTCTGGTTACGGTCAATTAACCTCCCTCCAGGCTCCTGGGCCTGAACCCTGGGGGGTGGTCTGCGCAGGTGCCGAATGTGGCGGGGGTGGTCTGCGCAGGTGCCGACTGTGGCGGGGGGGGGGGGGTGTTCTGCGCAGGTGCCGACTGTGGCGGCGGGGGTGGGTCTGCGGCAGGTGCCGACTGTGGAGGCGGCGGGGGTGGTCGGAGCAGGTGCCGAAGGTGGCGGCGGGGGTGGTCTGCGCAGGTGGCGGCGGGGGTGGTCTGCGCAGGTGGCGGCGGGGGTGGTCTGCGCAGGTGCCGACTGTGGCGGCGGGGGTGGTCTGCGCAGGTGGCGGCGGGGGTGGTCTGCGCAGGTGGCGGCGGGGGTGGTCTGCGCAGGTGGCGACGGGGGTGGTCTGCGCAGGTGGCGGCGGGGGTGGTCTGCGCAGGTGGCGGCGGGGGTGGTCTGCGCAGGTGGCGGCGGGGGTGGTCTGCGCAGGTGGCGGCGGGGGTGGTCTGCGCAGGTGCCGACCGTGGCGGGGGGGGTGTGTCTGCGCAGGTGCCGACCGTGGCGGCGGGGGTGGTCTGCGCAGGTGCCGACCGTGGCGGCGGGGGTGGTCTGCGCAGGTGCCGACCGTGGCGGCGGGGGTGGTCTGCGCAGGTGCCGACCGTGGCGGCGGGGGTGGTCTGCGCAGGTGCTGACCGTGGCGGGGGTGGTCTGCGCAGGTGTCGACCGTCGGGGCGGGGGTGGTCTGCGCAGGTGTCGACCGTGGCGGCGGGGGTGGTCTGCGCAGGTGCTGACCGTGGCGGCGGGGGTGGTCTGCGCAGGTGCCGACTGTGGCGGCGGGGGTGGTCTGCGCAGGTGTCGACCGTGGCGGGGGTGGTCTGCGCAGGTGTCGACCGTGGCGGCGGGGGTGGTCTGCGCAGGTGCCGACCGTGGCGGCGGGGGTGGTCTGCGCAGGTGCCGACTGTGGCGGCGGGGGTGGTCTGCGCAGGTGCCGACTGTGGCGGCGGGGGTGGCCCTGCGCAGGTGCCGACTGTGCGGCGGGGAGTGGTCTGCGCAGGTGCCGACTGTGGCGGAGGGGGTGGTCTGCGCAGGTGGCGGCGGGGGTGGTCTGCGCAGGTGGCGGCGGGGGTGGTCTGCGCAGGTGGCGGCGGGGGTGGTCTGCGCAGGTGGCGGCGGGGGGGGTCTGCGCAGGTGGCGGCGGGGGTGGTTCTGCGCAGGTGGCGGCGGGGGTGGTCTGCGCAGGTGCCGACCGTGGCGGGGGGGGTCTGCGCAGGTGCCGACCGTGGCGGCGGGGGTGGTCTGCGCAGGTGCTGACCGTGGCGGGGGTGGTCTGCGCAGGGTCGACCGTGGCGGGGGTGGTTGCGCAGGTGTCGACCGTGGCGGGGGTGGTCTGCCCAGGTGCCGCCGGTGGCGGCGGGGGTGTTCTGCGGTGTTGCCGACTGTGGCGGCGGGGGTGGTCTGCGCAGGTGCCGACTGTGGCGGCGGGGGTGTTCTGCGCAGGTGCCGACTGTGGCGGCGGGGGTGGTCTGCGCAGGTGCTGGGGGTCGGTGCTAGTGGGGGCCGCTGTATTGTGGGTTCGGTTCTGCTATTGTTGGTGTTTGGAGGATCCGCAGCCGAGCCCCTCCCCCTTGTGTATTTTTTCTCTGTTTACCCGACGGGGGGTCGCGATCCTGCTGGGGCCTCGTGTGAATAAGAAACCGGACGTTCCTAATAAACGGCTTAATATTTGCAGCTTCTTGGGATTTGGGGAAGGATTTGTCCGGGTTCAGGACGGAAACTTTTCCTTGTTTACTCGGTTGCAAGACACCAGGGCGTCCTCAGGGCCCCCAACCTCCGCCCCCCGCACCTCACACCTGCCCCAGGGATAACCAGCAGAGAGTGCATGGAGAGGGGTGAGCCAGTGCCAAACTCTGCTCCCCTGCCCCCGGCTTATTACCCCAAGAACAACAGGACGACCCCATTGGGCAGTTAAAGTACAACTGATATTTGGCTTTTGGGTAAGATTTCAGGATGAACATAAAAGTTCTTGACATTTTTTCACATCCCCCTAATGATCTGTTCGGGGTCTCAGGACTTTCTGCACAACTCGCTGATCTCTAACAAGGAGCTTCATGGCCGAATCCCCACCAGGTGTTTGATCCCTGAATTGTCTAATACATTTAGGGGATCAATGTGAATTGGGATGAAAATCATGAGACCAAGACAACACCTTACAATGGGTCAGCAGGACCTCACCATTGCCAGGCTTCAAGCAGGATGCTCTCAGACGGAAGTGGCCACTGAGCTTAGAGTGTCAGAGTCATCAGCAGGTTGGATCAGATACAGAGAGACTGGAAGAGGCACAGAAAGGCAAAGAAGTAGACGCCCTTTGTCTCCATCACTGACTGATGAGCTTCATTGTAATCAATGCCCTGCGGAGCCAGATGATGATGCCGCACAACTCCAGCAGCGCTGTGCGTCGGCCGGGTCAGGCAGAGCGCTGCGCGTCGGCCGGGTCAGGCAGAGCGCTGCGCGTCGGCCGGGTCAGGCAGAGCGCTGCGCGTCGGCCGGGTCAGGCAGAGCGCTGCGCGTCGGCCGGGTCAGGGAGAGCGCTGTGCGTCGGCCGGGTCAGGGAGAGCGCTGTGCGTCGGCCGGGTCAGGGAGAGCGCTGGTAGTCGGCCGGGTCAGGGAGAGCGCTGCGGGTCGGCCGGGTCAGGGAGAGCGCTGCGCGTCGGCCGGGTCAGGGAGAGCGCTGCGCGTCGGCCGGGTCAGGGAGAGCGCTGCGCGTCGGCAGGGTCAGGCAGAGCGCTGCGCGTCGGCCGGGGCAGGCCGAGCGCTGCGCGTCGGCCGGGTCAGGCAGAGCGCTGCGCGTCGGCCGGGTCAGGCAGAGCGCTGCGCTTCGGCCGGGTCAGGCACCGGTCAGGGAGAGCGCTGCGCGTCGGCCGGGTCAGGCACCGGTCAGGGAGAGCGCTGCGCGTCGGCCGGGTCAGGCACCGGTCAGGGAGAGCGCTGTGCATCAGCCGGGTCAGGTCCCCTCGTCGGCCGGTGACTTATCTGCCCTGAGACCTGCTTGTTGATGGTTTCCGCACAGTATCGGTGGCATCCCCCTCTCGTGCTCTGTGTAGATAAAGCGGATTATAAAGTGCAAAAATATGTGCAAAAAAAAACAAGTGAAATCAGAACAGTATCGCCCGGAGGAGCCGCGGGGTAGGGGTGGGTGTGTGGGGGGGGGGGGGAGCCGGGTGGACCGGCCCTTTACGTCCTCACTTTATCAGTGGAAATTTACCGGTCCCCGGCGGCCGCCGCACGTATGTGTCATTACATTGTCAGTGGCGTCACTGTCTCTCATCAGCATCACTGATAACAAAGAGGCTGCAGAGGCGGGGGGGCGGGGGGCGGGGGGCGGCTCGCCTGTCATTACTGCAGACCTGGTCATTACCTGAGCTGCTGCCAGCCCCCGCCATACTGTGCTCCTCTACCTGCTGGCCCCCGCCATACTGTGCTCCTCTACCTGCTGGCCCCCGCCATACTGTGCTCCTCTACCTGCTGGCCCCCGCCATACTGTGCTCCTCTACCTGCTGGCCCCCGCCATACTGTGCTCCTCTACCTGCTGGGCCCCGCCATACTGTGCTCCTCTACCTGCTGGGCCCCGCCATACTGTGCTCCTCTACCTGCTGGGGCCCCGCCATACGGTGCTCCTTCCTGCTGGGCCCCGCCATTCTGTGCTCCTCTACCTGCTGGCCCCCGCCATACTGTGCTCCTCTACCTGCTGGGCCCCGCCATACTGTGCTCCTCTACCTGCTGGGCCCCGCCATACTGTGCTCCTCTACCTGCTGGGCCCCGCCATACTGTGCTCCTCTACCTGCTGGGCCCCGCCATACTGTGCTCCTCTACCTGCTGGGCCCCGCCATACTGTGCTCCTCTACCTGCTGGCCCCCGCCATACTGTGCTCCTCTACCTGCTGGGCCCCGCCATACTGTGCTCCTCTACCTGCTGGCCCCGCCATTCTGTGCTCCTCTACCTGCTGGCCCCCGCCATACTGTGCTCCTCTACCTGCTGGCCCCCGCCATACTGTGCTCCTCTACCTGCTGGCCCCCGCCATACTGTGCTCCTCTACCTGCTGGCCCCCGCCATACTGTGCTCCTCTACCTGCTGGCCCCGCCATACTGTGCTCCTCTACCTGCTGGCCCCGCCATACTGTGCTCCTCTACCTGCTGGGCCCCCGCTATACTGTGCTCCTCTACCTGCTGGGCCCCCGCCATACTGTGCTCCTCTACCTGCTGGCCCCGCCATACTGTGCTCCTCTACCTGCTGGCCCGCATACTGGCTCTACCTGCTGGGCCCCGCCATACTGTGCTATCACCGGGGCCCGCCATACTTTCCTCTACCTGCTGGGCCCCGCATACTGTGCTCCTCCTGCTGGCCCCCGCCATACTGTGCTCCTCTACCTGCTGGGCCCCGCCATACTGTGCTCCTCTAACTACTGTCCCCGCCATACTGTGCTCCTCTAACTACTGGCTGCACGGGACCGCGAAACGGCTGAGCCCCTTCTTTTATCCCCGGACGACCCCTTCTAATCCATCGGATGGGCTCCTATGTGCCCCCGGTGTTGCCGCTATGTCCTATACTAAGTCTATATGGCAGCACTTTAGGCTGCGCCCCTTCTTCTATCCCCGGACGACCCCTTCTAATATTGTCATATGGGCTCCTTTGTGTGTCCAGTGTTACCGCTATACTACTGGCCTACTCCTGAGCCCATACCTGCAGTCTATAGGGCAGCACTGTACGCTGAGCCTCTTCTTATGTACCCCATGTGTTACCACTATGTCTTATACTAAGGCTATAGGGCAGCACTTTAGGGTGAACCCCTTCTATCTCTGGAGACCCCTTCTAATACCGTCATATGGGCTCCTATGTGCCCCCGGTGTCCCCACTATGTTATGGCTGCTCCTGACCCATAGTGCGTTTATGGTCTGGACTGAATTTGTTAGCCAATCGTCACGTCTGGGGGAGCGGGTGGCGGCGCTCCTGTTGATGGTCATAAATCTCCGTTCGCGTTCACCTCCCAGACGCGCCTTTCCAGATCCATCGCATGATGGTCTATGTGCCCCTGGTGTTACCACTATGTCTTCTACTAAGTCTATATAGCAGCACTGTACGCTGAGCCCCTTCTTCTATCTCTGGAGACCCCTTCTAAACCGTCATATGGGCTCCTCTGTGCCCCCGGTGTCCCCACTATGTTACTGGCTTGCTCCTGAGCCCATAGGTTGCGGTTTCATGGTCTGGCAGAATGTTCCCAATCCTGTGCACCCGTCTGGGGGAGCGGGGGCGGCGGCTCCAGTGTTGCTGGTCATAAATCTCGCGGTCGCGTTCACCTCCAGACGCGCTGTTCCCCGTCATCGGCCATGATGGAGTCCTGACCGCACCGTCTGCCACATGGCGGTGCCGCGGTGTTTTCGGACCAGGGCTGTGGGCGACCTGCCGAGCCGCGCTACGAAAATGTTCTCTGAACTTCTCCATGGAAAACAGTGTGAAGTTCCGTTCTGTAAAACCCGTGCGCGGCCGCAGCGTGACGGAGGTGACCATACAACTCGCCGGGATGTGCTACAGCGCTGACCGCTAGTAGACTGCCCAGGAGGCAACGCGCTCGGACAACCTGCAGGGGGGCGCAGCGCTGACCGCAGGGTCCGCCCTCTAAGTGACCCCCGGGGTCGGGCCCCCGTGACGCGGTCAGGGCCCCCTAAGTGACCGCAGGATCGGCCCTCTAAGTGACCGCAGGGAAGGCCTCTAAGTCCTGACCGCACCGCTGCCAGCATGCGTGCCGCGTGTGTTTTCGACCAGGGCTGTGGGCGACTGCCGGCCGCGCTCGAAAATGTTCTGAACTTCTCCGGAAACGTGTGAAGTTCCCGTTCTGTAAACCCGTGCGCGACCAGCGTGAGGAGGTGGACCATCAAACTCGCGGGATGTGCTGCAGCGCTGACCGCTAGTAGACTGCCCAGGAGGCAACGCGCCCGGAAAACCTGCAGGGGGCGCAGCGCTGACCGCGGGATCGGCCCTCTAAGTGACCGCGGGGTCGGCCCTCTAAGTGACCGCGGGGTCGGCCCTCTAAGTGACCGCGGGGTCCGCCCTCTAAGTGACCGCGGGGTCCGCCCTCTATGTGACCGCGGGGTCCGCCCTCTAAGTGACCGCGGGGTCGGCCCTCTAAGTGACCGCGGGGTCCGCCCTCTAAGTGACCGCGGGGTCGGCCCTCTAAGTGACCGCGGGGTCGGCCCTCTAAGTGACAGCGGGGTCGGCCCTCTAAGTGACCGCGGGGTCGGCCCTCTAAGTGACCGAGGGGTCGGCCCTCTAAGTGACAGCGGGGTCGGCACTCTAAGTGGCCGCGGGGTCGGCCCTCTAAGTGGCCGCGGGGTCGGCCCTCTAAGTGGCCGCGGGGTCGGCCCTCTAAGTGGCCGCGGGGTCGGCCCTCTAAGTGACCGCGGGGTCGGCCCTCTAAGTGACCGCGGGGTCGGCCCTCTAAGTGACCGCGGGGTCGGCCCTCTAAGTGACCGCGGGGTCGGCCCTCTAAGTGACCGCGGGGTCGGCCAAACACCCTCCTGACCTCTCTGTTCCCTTGTGACATCACAGTCCCGGAGTCTCTTCTCTTCTATCTCTGGGCTGTGCTGTTCCTCTGTTATTCCTCCTGAAAACGTATTCCTGAATCTGTCAGATGGGCGTTACTGGTCCAATTGTCAGAAGGGCGTGTCCCTGCACACAAACACACCACTGTGCAGGGACACGACCTCAGTTGGTTACACCTACCTGACAGATTCAGTAATACATTTTTAGGAGGAATAACAGGAACGGCACAAGGCATCAGTCTGACATTGACTCGGCGCTGACAGTCCGTGTGTGCAGGGACACGCCCCTCTGACAGCTTGAATGGTAACACCCCTCTGACAGGCTCAGCAATAGATTTCCAGTAGGAACAACAGAGGAACAGCACAACCCAGAGATAGAGGAGAAGAGGCTCCAGGATTGTTGTATCACAGAGAGCACAAGGGTCTACGGACAGACCGGTCAGGAGGGCTCCGGGCCATGGGATTTGCAATTTTTTGCAGCCTTTTTATCACATTTTAGAAATCTGCCGCGCCTTTGTGGGACTCTGTGTGAATTTGTGTGACTGTGTCTGTGCCGTCCGGTGCCGCCGGTGCTGCGCTGTTATGTAAAGTCCAATCACCGGAATAAAATGTTCTGCCCGAGCGGATTAAGGAGGGCGCGCGCCCGTCGCTGCAATTACCTCCAATTATCTGACAGGGAGGCGCCCACACAGGCTGCTGCCACTGCCGGCCGGGGCCTCTCTGCACAACCTGTGGCCCCTACACCCTCCTCTGCTTGTACCCAGATATCTGCAGATTGAGTCATGCAGTCCTATGTAATGGTGCTTACAAAACCGTGTCACGCAGTCCTATGTAATGTCGCACATGGAGCGGAGTCATGCAGTCCTATGCAATGGTTCCAACCAGGACTGTGGAGTCGGCAAGCCGAAGCCCTGACTCCGACTCCCTCATACACGGCGCATGTTTAGGTGATAACTTTCCTGTAGTAAAATGGTCACATCCGGCTGTTTATCACCTTATGATACAATAATCAAGTTATATAGATAGAACAGACACTGACAAGCAAAAGGGTAACAATGTTTTGATCTTTTGAACACTTGTGGGTAGAGTTGAAGAAAAAGCTGTATTTATATCCAAGTCCAGTCTGCACCAACATTGGGAATGTGTAGAAGAGACCTGGGATCAGATTTTGGTCAAGATTTGCTTAAATCTGATTCAGAGCCCAGAAGGATTCAGGCAGTATTGAAAACCAAAGATGCATTTCCCAAATACTAACAAAATACTAGAAATTACCATTCTGATTTTTAGGAGCAAAACAGTAACAATGCAGTTACAGGAAAGAATCTGCAGAACTAAGCAGATGCTGAATACTTGCAAGTCACATTTATGTATAAGATCGGTAAGATGACTGTATATAAAATTACAGTAGCCTCATGTACAAAGCTGTAGTGGAGGGTGAGATATGGAGCCTGAAAGTCACAAGTTCAAAACATTGTTACCCTTTTGCTTGTCAGTGTAAAATATATTTATTGGATACGACTTTAGAACACAAAAAAAATTGTAAATATGCAAAACACTGCAGGAACATTTGTGGAGTCTCTGAATTTGTTCTGAGAAATAGTATCGCCTCCATCAGATCCTGCATACATGACCTCCCATCTGATCTCATTATTTCCAGGCTAGAGAACGGCCTCTCCACACTAACTTGGGTTGGGGGAAAGCGGTGACCACAGGGGCAACATCTCTAACAATGTCAGGGTATAAAGGAATTGCCTCATCCACAGTCAGTTTTGATGAATGGTTGATCTTCTACTTCTTTGAAAACAGGTGAAACATTTTGCTGAAATCTGTTTGTCATGGGAGCAGAATCTTTTCCCCTGTGGCAGCTCTTTGCCTGCTCCATGTCATCAATTACACTCCTCATGTGATGAGGCTGAAGATACGGGAGCAGCAGCACTGGCCGGACCCAATTCCTCTTGCTCTTTGCATCGAACTAACTGGACCAACTTAGTATATATTTTGGGAGTCGGTCCCTTTTATGACGACTCCTGCAAAATAGACTCCGACTCCACAGCCCTGAACAAAACATCATCGTGTATTAATATATTGTAGTGATTTCGTCACAAACATCAGCAGAAGCAGCCGAGCTCTGAACTGCATAAAACAATGCACTAGGTCTTATTTCCGGGGAATCAGGGTAATGATGCTTTCTTAATGGAGTTGTGGAGTCCTATGTAACGGCGCTAAAGTAAAGGAGCCATACAGTCCTGTTTAACACTGCTAATGTAGAAGTCTAGTCATGCAGTCCTATGTAAGGAGGTGCATGTAACAGTCACGCAGTCCTATGTAAGAAGCTCATGCAGCAGTCATTTAAGGAGGCTAATGTGTGTCATGCAGTCCTATGTAAGGAGGCTAATTGGTGCCCGTCTCTGCGCTGGTGAAGCAGCTCTTCCTGCAGTGGGTACGGTGCCTTGTTGCCCATGGTCGGCAGGGTTGGTGCCCGTTCCTGCAGCGGGTGCTGTGCCTCAGTGCCAGTCTGTTCCTGCAGCAGGTGCCTCAGTGCCAGTCTGTTCCTGCAGCGGGTGCTGTGCCTCAGTGCCAGTCTGTTCCTGCAGCGGGTGTGGTGCCTCGTTGCCCATGGTCGGCAGGGTTGGTGCCCGTTCCTGCAGCGGGTGTGGTGACCCTGCTCTAACTCCCTCTGTTGTATAATCTGATTTGTGGGTTTATTCTGGCTGCATGTCTTCTGGATCAGATGCTGGCGTGCGAGCGGCGGTTTATATAACCTTCCCTGAGAATCCAGTGCTGCTGCTATTAATATTCTCGCTCCCCGATGAGATCCTCCTGCCAAGACGCCGATTGCAGGATTTACTCCCCGTCATTACCCCATCGGCCCCGTGTGAGGATTCCTGACGAGTGACTATCAGGGATCAACTGTACCAGCGCCGGAGTGGTTGTAGCCGCAGGTCGTGTATGTCAGCAGGGTTCACTGGTTGTCGCCGCAGGTCGTGTGTGTCGGCAGGGTGCACTGGTTGTAGCCGCAGGTCGTGTGTGTCGGCAGGGTTCACTGGTTGTAGCCGCAGGTCGTGTGTGTCGGCAGGGTGCACTGGTTGTAGCCGCAGGTCGTGTGTGTCGGCAGGGTTCACTGGTTGTCGCCGCAGGTCGTGTGTGTCGGCAGGGTTCCCTGGTTGTAGCCGCAGGTCGTGTATGTCGGCAGGGTTCACTGGTTGTAGCCGCAGGTCGTGTGTGTCGGCAGGGTTCCCTGGTTGTAGCCGCAGGTCGTGTATGTCGGCAGGGTTCACTGGTTGTAGCCGCAGGTCGTGTGTGTCGGCAGGGTTCACTGGTTGTCGCCGCAGGTAGTGTGTGTCGGCAGGGTTCACTGGTTGTCGCCGCAGGTCGTGTGTGTCGGCAGGGTTCTGGTTGTAGCCGCAGGTCGTGGTGTCGGCAGGGTTCACTGGTTGTCGCCGCAGGTCGTGTATGTCGGCAGGGTGCACTGGTTGTAGCCGCAGGTCGTGTGTGTCGGCAGGGTGCACTGGTTGTAGCCGCAGGTCGTGTGTGTCGGCAGGGTTCACTGGTTGTAGCCGCAGGTCGTGTGTGTCGGCAGGGTTCACTGGTTGTCGCCGCAGGTCGTGTGTGTCGGCAGGGTTCACTGGTTGTAGCCGCAGGTCGTGTGTGTCGGCAGGGTTCCCTGGTTGTCGCCGCAGGTAGTGTGTGTCGGCAGGGTTCACTGGTTGTCGCCGCAGGTCGTGTGTGTCGGCAGGGTTCACTGGTTGTCGCCGCAGGTCGTGTGTGTCGGCAGGGTTCACTGGTTGTCGCAGCAGGTCGTGTTTGTCGGCAGGGTTCCCTGGTTGTCGCCGCTGGTGGTGTGTGTCGGCAGGGTTCACTGGTTGTCGCCGCAGGTCGTGTGTGTCGGCAGGGTTCCCTGGTTGTCGCAGCAGGTCGTGTGTGTCGGCAGGGTTCCCTGGTTGTCGCCGCAGGTCGTGTGTGTCGGCAGGGTTCCCTGGTTGTAGCCGCAGGTCGTGTGTGTCGGCAGGGTTCACTGGTTGTCGCCGCAGGTCGTGTGTGTCGGCTGGGTTCACTGGTTGTCGCCGCAGGTCGTGTTTGTCGGCAGGGTTCAATGGTTGTCGCTGCAGGTCGTGTTTGTCGGCAGGGTGCACTGGTTGTCGCCGCAGGTCGTGTTTGTCGGCAGGGTGCACTGGTTGTCGCCGCAGGTCGTGTATGTCGGCAGGGTGCACTGGTTGTCGCCGCAGGTCGTGTATGTCGGCAGGGTTCCCCGGTTGTAGCCGCAGGTCGTGTGTGTCGGCAGGGTTCCCCGGTTGTAGCCGTAGGTCGTGTATGTCGGCAGGGTGCACCGGTTGTCGCCGCAGGTCGTGTATGTCGGCAGGGTGCACTGGTTGTTGTCGCAGGTCGTGTATGTCGGCAGGGTTCCTTGGTTGTAGCCGCAGGTCGTGTGTGTCGGCAGGGTTCCCTGGTTGTAGCCGCAGGTCGTGTGTGTCGGCAGGGTGCACTGGTTGTAGCCGCAGGTCGTGTGTGTCGGCAGGGTTCCTTGGTTGTAGCCGCAGTCGTGTGTGTCGGCAGGGTTCCTTGGTTGTAGCCGTTAGGTCGTGTTATGTCGGCAGGGTGCACTGGTTGTCGCCGCAGGTCGTGTGTGTCGGCAGGGTGCACTGGTTGTCGCCGCAGGTCGTGTGTGTCGGCAGGGTTCACTGGTTGTCGCCGCAGGTCGTGTGTGTCGGCAGGGTGCACTGGTTGTCGCCGCAGGTCGTGTATGTCGGCAGGGTTCCTTGGTTGTAGCCGCAGGTCGTGTGTGTCGGCAGGGTTCCTTGGTTGTAGCCGCAGGTCGTGTGTGTCGGCAGGGTTCACTGGTTGTAGCCGCAGGTCGTGTGTGTCGGCAGGGTTCACTGGTTGTAGCCGCAGGTCGTGTGTGTCGGCAGGGTGCACTGGTTGTCGCCGCAGGTCGTGTATGTCGGCAGGGTTCACTGGTTGTCGTGTGTGTCGGCTGGGTTCACTTGTTGTCGTGTTTGTCGGGTGGGTTCACTGGTTGTCGCCGCAGGTCGTGTTTGTCGGCAGGGTTCACTGGTTGTCGCCGCAGGTCGTGTGTGTCGGCAGGGTGCACTGGTTGTCGCCGCAGGTCGTGTGTGTCGGCAGGGTTCACTGGTTGTCGCCGCAGGTCGTGTGTGTCGGCAGGGTGCACTGGTTGCTTTTCCACCTGCTCTTTCTATTGTGTTATCCATGTGTCGGTTTTTCTTCAGTTCCAGCTTTCTGTTCATGAACCAGGAAGCTCAGGAGGAACAATCTCTGGTCTTTCCTATACTGGGAGTTGTCAGTCAGAGCCTCCTGGTGCAGGCCTGCGACGGCTGTTGGGAGGCCTGGCTGCCTGTAGCTGATGCTTTTTCTGGATGTCTGGGTATAAATAGATGTGCCCGCTCCCAGTTGTTAGACGTCTGGATTCCCCTTGTGACGGGTCCGTCATCGATATGCCCGGCCGACCGCGGTGAGCCCTGCAGGGTGTACTGCTCTGTGTAGAGATCAGATACTCTGGATGTGCGGCCGCTCGGCTGGTAGATGGTTCGGGCATCGTCCTGGGTTCTAGGGGCACATTGTGCAGGACATACGGACTCTATATATATGAGCTTTGGTTGTATCATGGCTTAGGCTGGGTTTTTGCCACTGTTGATTTGATGGGTTCCACCTGCAGTGGTTCTAGGTGTCCCTACTGTTGGGGACTTGGCTTGTAGCTCGGGCTCCAGGTGTGAACTATTCCTATTTGATCTTCTCATGGTCTTGAAGTGTATGGTCCAATGGTTTGGTAGTTGGTGCAGATGAAACCATAAACTATGTCTGTATGCGGCACCAGTGGCTGCATGAGGTTATAGGTGACATCCCAGCAAATGTGTGTGGCCACTGGCAGCCGGGTGTGGGCATGGTTTCACCCCCAAAATTTTTGGCTATAAAACCTCCACCCTACACTGGCAGCTGGCTTCAGTCATTGGACTATAGCTGCTTCATGTGTCTTCTGGGGGCATTTGGAATTTTATGGTTTCTAAGGAATCACCGGGGTGGGTTTTAGAAAGGGCTTGGATACTCTGGCAATTTGATGAGTATTAGTTGTGCTCTATATCCCAGACAATATATTGGTTCTTATGCCTTTGGTTACTTTGGTTTTTAGGTGTTTTTTCCGGTTTTTTTGAAAAGGGGTTTTAGAAAAACTACCCTTTGGGTATTTTTTTTGCGTGCCCCATAGCCCCAAAAATTTCATTTGGTTCTAGGGTTTTTCCCTTGGTTATTTGATGGCTTGTAGACATCTGCTTTGGATAGTTTTTCCCAGGTGCTCCCTAGTCAGAGTTACCTTGGATCAGGGGGGGATTTGCTACTTGTTGGTTGTAGGGGTTTCCCCTTTTTATTTGATGGCTTGTAGACACCACTGTGGATAGTTTACCTCATGGTGCTCCATAGCCCAGCGTTGACCTTGGTTCTAGATGTGCTTGTTTGCTGGGTTCTGTGGTGCAGGTATCACTTGGGTTTTAGGTGTTCCTCTTGGTGATTTGGGCGGTTGTAGACCTGTACCATGGATATATCACCTCGCGGGTGCTTAGTGACTCAGGTTTTTTTCTGAGGATTTTCAAAGTTCAGCATTGAGATCCCGCCCTGGTGTTTTTTTTTGGGTTCCCCCTCTTACTGTTCTGTCCATTGCAGGGCATGTATATATCCATTGAATAAGTTTCTGATGTTGGGGAACATTCTTACCTGTGGAAAAACCCGCCCCAGCTGTGCACTCCATGGGGGTCATGCTGCCCCTTACTGAAAGCACTTGTTTCTTCGGGTCATTGGGGAAATTTTGGGCGTGGTTACGCGGTCTCCTCTATTTCCTCTCCTCTAATAGTCTTTTTCTACGGGTCGTGTCAGTTCTGTGCCGTCCTGTCCATGGGGCGTCCTGGATCTTGTCCCTCTACACAGGTTTCGTTGGCAGCGGGAGCTTCGCGGTCGCTGTGAGCTTCTCTGCGGTCGGGGTTTCCGTCATGTGGGGAAAGAAATTAGTGAAACCCTCAAACCTCCGAGGTTGTCGAATCTCTGAAAACCACATTGGCTTCCTGTTCACGTGTCGCCTCCGCAGCGCTCTACAGTTATTGGGGCTGCCCGGGGTTGTGACACCTCCGAG
Source organism: Phyllomedusa bahiana (assembly GCA_025379985.1). Taxonomy (NCBI): domain Eukaryota; kingdom Metazoa; phylum Chordata; class Amphibia; order Anura; family Hylidae; genus Phyllomedusa; species Phyllomedusa bahiana. The sequence goes on from JAODAL010057421.1 coordinate 20,075, forward strand.
CTCGCGGCTGCCCGGGGTTGTGACACCTCCGAGGTCGCGGCTGCCTGGGGTTGTGACACTTCAGAGGTCGCGGCCGCACCTGAAAATGACCCATATTTCAGAATTTTTTATTTTTTTTGTAAATTCGAAAGAAAGCACTGTCGTTGTATCCTCTGGGGAGACACCGCCGCTCTCTATAGCTGTTCACGTTCTGTGTCTCGGCGGCGGCTTCGCCCTGTCCTCTTCTGGGCAATATCTGGACATGTGGATATCATAGAGGGGTCCAGATCCGCGCAGGTGAACCAGACACAACTACAGGTTGCCCCTATGAACGCCTTATGGTTGAGCACCAGTTTCGGAGAGCTGGGTGACCATGTGTCTGCAGCCATGTTGCCACCCAGCTTTTCCTGGAATTGATATTACTAAGAAAGATCTAAAGATAATTTTTCCAGGTCTGCAGATCAGAGGCTCCATTCATCAGGCTCTGTGCAGCTGACGATTGCCCCCTAGACCCTGCAACCTGCCCGCCCATGGGGGCCCCTGAGTGTGGGGCAGCGCGGCTTTGTTCGGGGTTACACGCTGGCTTTGCGAATGACGTTTGAAGCCGTCACACGGAGGAGGGTGAGGAGGGCAGAGGATTCTCCACGCTTCGCTCCATCATTCACACTACAAATCACCCAGAGTGACAAATCTGGAAAATTGTTCTGCAACATGAATCATAGATCAGTGGCGCCCGCTACCTGCACCGTCCGAGGGCGTCCTGCAGATCCGGAGCGCCTCATGCATCAGGAGGCTCAGGCTGAGCAGGGCTTGAAAGGAGACAACTAGACAAAACTGACAGCAAGACTGTCCCTGTTGCCCATGGCGACCAATCTGAGATCAGCTTTCCTGCTTAGGCCTCATTTATCAAAACAGTACAGGGTGGGCCATTTATATGGATACACCTAAATGAAAGAATAAAATTATGTTCAAACCAAGCACACCATTGTTTTTCTTGTGAAATTCTCAATATTTTTGTGTTACATACCCTTTTCCCATTGGGAAAAAAAAAAGTTGGATCAAAAAGGCCGCTTCAAAAAGGGGTGCCCCGGTCAAACCCATCTTGAAAAAATTTTCCCCCCCCCATATAACACCAACATTTTTCCCTTTATTTTGGGTATCCCACCAAATGACCCACCCTGTATAATGCGAAGACTGGGTTTGTAGCCCATAGCAAGCAATGAGAGCCCGTAGCAACCAATCAGAGGCCAGCTTTTAGCTTCCAGTGCAGCTTAAGAAATGAAAGCTGAGCACTGATTGGTTGTTATGGGCAGCAGGGAAATGAAAGCTGAGCGCTGATTGGTTGCTATGGGCAAGACGGAATTGAAAGCTGTGCCCTGGTTGCTATGATGAATACAGACAGTCTTTCCTGTTAGCCCTTTTTTTCAAAACTGTGTACGTTCCTGGTGCCCATAGAACCAACTGACTCATAGTAACCAATCGGAGTTCAGCTTTCATTTTCCTGCTGCCCATAGGAACCAAAGCTGAGTGCTGATTGGTTGCTATGGGCAGCAGGGAGATGAAACTGAGCTCTGATTGGTTTCTATGGGCAGAAAGGAAATGAAAGCTGAGTGCTGATTGGTTGCTATGGGCAAGAAGGAAATGAAAGCTGTGCCCTGTTTGCTATGATTAACAAAGACAGTCTTCCTGCTTAGGCCTTATTTAACAAAACTGACTGTTCCTGTTGCCCATAGCAACCAACTAGGGCTCATAGTAACCAATCAGAGTTCAGCTTTCATTTTCCAAATGCAGTATAAGAAATAAAAGCTGAGCTCTGATTGGTTGCTATGGGATCTCACTGTTTGCTATGGGCAACAGGGACAGTCCTGTCATGAGTCCCAATGTTTGAGCCCTAAATCTGCCGCGGGAGAAAACTGTCCCCGAATGTGGAGAGTCTGCCCTCCAGCCCGGGGCATGATGGGAGGTTCAGGTTGTTGTCCCCGTGTGGCTCGCTGTGTGACCCGCTCCAGTTTTTTAAAGGGCCGCCCCGGGGCTGGCTGGGATTGGCCCCCTCTTTACTTCCCCCCCCAGCTATATAAAACATTTTCCAGCTTCTGAGGGAAATGAAAATGAGCGACCCCTGGAAATGGGATGAGGTCCCCCCCCACGGGCCGGGTACATGGGTCAGGGGGGGCTTTCGGGGGGCCCCCAGCTAAAAAATCCTCGATAAGGCAAAAAAGGAAAAATTCCCAACGCTGCTGAAGGCCTCCCCCGGGGCCCCAGCTCCACCCAGGCTGAACCCAGGGCAAAAACCAGGTAAAAGACCTGGCAGGAACCCGGGAAAGGGTGATTAATGATCTGCCGCTATTTTAGACGTGGGGGCCCCGGTGGGGGGGGTTTGGGTATTGGCTCCTCCACAGCCCGTGGGGCCCCGATGGTGGTGTTGGCTCTATGGACCCCCCGCAGGTGGGGGGCCCCTGGATGGTGGGTTGCTCTATGGCCCTCCGAGCGGGGCGCCGGATGGGGGGGTTGGCTCATGGCTCCCCAGCCCTTTTGGGGCCCCTGGATGGGGGTGTTTGGGTTATGGCCCTCCAGCAGCGTGGGGCCCCCCGGGTGGGGGTTTGGCTTTGGCTCCCCACAGCTGTGGGGGGCC
>JAODAL010057422.1:0-22685 GCA_025379985.1 Phyllomedusa bahiana
CCAATCAAGCCCCAGCCCCAACAGCCCCCACGCCCAATCAGAGCCCACACCCAACCCGAGCCCACAGCCGCCAATCAGACCCCCAAGCCGCCAATAAGGAGCCCACAGCCGCCAATCAGGAGCCCACAGCCGCCAATCAGGAGCCCACAGCCGCCAATCAGGAGCCCACAGCCGCCAATCAGAGCCCACAGCCGCCAATCGAAGCCCACACAGCCAATCAGAGCCCACAGCCGCCATCAGAGCCACAGCCACCAATCAGAGCTCATAGCGCCCAATCAGAGCCCATAGCCACCAACCAGAGCCCCACCAGCCACCAATCAGAGCTCATACCCACGCCAATCAGAGCCCAAAGCCACCAACCAGAGCCAACAGCAACCAATCAGAGCCCATAGCACCAACCCAGCCCATAGTGCCCAACAGAGCCCAAAAGCACCAATCAGAGCTCATAGCAGCCAATCAGAGCCCATAGCCACCAATCAGAGCCCATAGCAACCAATCAGAGCTCATAGCGACCAATCAGAACCCATAGAAAACAGAGCTTACAGCAACCAACCAGAGCCCATAGCAACTAATAAGAGCTCATAGCAACCAACCAGAGCCCATAGCAACTAAGAGCTCATAGCGACCAATCAGAGCCCATAGCAACCAGAGCCCATAGCCACCAATCAGAACTCATAGAAACCAACCAGAGTCCATAGCGACCGATCAGAGCCCATAGCAACCAGAGTCCATAGAAACCAGAGTCCATAGCAGTGATTAGTTGCTTATAGGCTCTGCTTGGTTATATGAGCTCTGATTGGTTGCTATGGGCAACAAGGACGGTCTTGCACTTACACATTTATTATAAATGAGATCCACCACCTCTTTCCGTTTTAGGTCTACAGCTCCCATGCCGGCCATTGCGTCTCCATGGTCACATCTTGCCCGATAGTGGTAGCAGGTCTGTCTACACACAGGTAGTCTGTGACTATGAACCCACATCGCTCTGCTTGGGAGCTAAATACACAAACCGGACTCATAATTAGTCATATTAATGTGAGACGTATTAGCACAATCACAAATTGCTTGCAAAAGTATACACACCCTTCGAAGTCACCGCCCGCCATAAAGACCGCATACATCCCTATATCCCCAAATGATGGGAAATCCAACAGAATGTGTAGCCTAAAAAGTATTCACGTACCCCCCCCCGGTCCCAGCGTCTCGCTCATTTGCCAAACCCTTGGGTCTAAACTATCCATCTTCCCGTTTTGCGTCTACAGACCCTAATGCGACCCAATGCGCCTCCATGGTTACTTTCACCAGGTTAGTAGCTCCGAATACAAACAGGTGGTCTGTGGCTATGGAGACGCATCACTCTGCCTCGGAGCTGTGTGCACAGAGCGCAGGAAGACCTGGAATCTATTGGCAAAGTTTGCAGTCTATTTTATTTAGCACACTCAAAAATTGCTTGCAAAAGTATCCACACCCCTTCGAGTGAACTCCTCCCCCACAAAGGCCCAATTTCCAAAAATAAACCGACTACTGATATAAAAAACACATATATATAAAATAATTCCCCAAATCCCAGAATTTGCAGGAATCGACCGATTACGGGTGCTTTCACACGGTGCGTTTTCGGTGCATTTTTTTGTTTGTGTTCTTTGACGCGTTTTTTGTGCAGTAATGGAAAGCTTTAGTTGATGTGCCGTTCTGCACTTAAAAATCGCGTCAAATAAGGCTACAATTAAATAAAGCACCGTGTGATTAGCACCCTAAAAATCCAAAAATCACAGGTCCCCGAGGCACCAGGTGTCAGTAATTGGGCGATTCCTCCTGCCCCTCCGCCCCCCACACCTGGAGCAGCAGCAGCACGCAGCGGCGGCCGGGGCCTGACATATGGCGGCTCAGCGCAAATCATACGTGATCTATGGGAAGGTTAGTGGAGGCCTGAAAGGCACCGGAGACTGTACACAGACTGTGGGAAGCGTCAGCGCAGGAGGAGCAGAATTTAGTTCCTGCAGGGAAAGAGGAATAAGAGGAGGGTACAAGGGGGTATTTAATAGGAGCCCCCAAAAGTGCAATCATAGATCACATGCAGCGGAGTTCACAGCCCGAGAACGTAAGTCCAGAGCGGCGGTGCAGACTGACACGTGCTGCAGAGCGCGGAGCAGGGACGGCGCATACACACAATGCAGACGTCCCTGTGAAGCGCTCTGCCCCCTCCTGTACGTTACAGCCGCCCGGCTCCGCGCTGCCAGAGCACGATGCAAACGCTGGAGCTGCTCCCAATTAAGACGGCGAGAATTTCTATCCGAATTCCTACAATAACGTCAGGGGCGGGACGCCAGCCGGCAAGATGCTATTCCTGCGGACGCCACCCCCACCCTGAGCGAGGGAAGAGGGCGCCGTGTGAACACCGCTCCATTAAACTCTCCTGCTTCAGGAGCTCTGCTGTCAGTCACGGGGAATAATGCGGCAGATTCAGCAACATGGTCGAATACTGAACGGAAAAGGTTCCCTGAGAGTTTCAAAAAACCACCTTAAAAATAAAAAAAAAAAACTTTCCCTCGTACTTCCCTCTCCCATCAGCACCGCTCCAGTGCTACCAGTGCTGCTCCCAGCCTCCACTGATGACATCACGAGGCTGCGGCCAATCTCTGGCCTCAATAGTCACACGTCTGTAGATCACAGATGATGTCACGTTCATGGATCATATGATGCCTGCAACCTAATCTGCCATGTTACATCATGTGAACACGGAGGTCAGTGATTGGCCGCAGCATCATGTGACCACACAGGGCAGCCATTGGCCGCAGCATCATGTGACCACAGGAGGTCAGTGGAGGAATTGGCTGCCTGCATCATGTTGAACAAAGAGGTCAGTTGATTGGCTGCAGCATCATGTGACCACAGAGGTCGTGATTGGCTGCAGGGCATCAGTGACCACAGAGTTCAGTGATTGGCTGCAGCATCATGTGACCACAGAGGTCAGGGATTGGTGCACATCATGTGACACAACAGAGGTCAGTGATTGCTGCAGCATCATGTGACCAAGAGGTCTGTGTTTGGCGTGCAGCAATCATGTGACCACAAGTGGTCAGTGATTGGCTGCAGACATCATGTGACACAGAGGTCAGCGATTGGCTGCTGCATCATGTGACCAAGAGGTGAGTGATTGGATGCGGACATCATGTGACAACACGAGGTCAGGGATTGGCTGCAGACATCATGTGTCCACAGAGGTGAGTGATTTGGCTGCGCATCAAGTGGACCACAGAGGTCGGCGATTGGCTGCGGCATCATGTAGACACAGAGGTCCCAGCGATGGCTGCGGATATCATGTGACCACAGAGGTCAGTGATTGGCTGTCACAGCATCATTGAGATCCATGAACGTGAGGTCATCAGTGAGGGACAAAGGAGGAGGGGACACTGGAGCTCTGGTTGTGCTGGAATGGAGGCGATGGAAGGCGCAAGTATGGGGTAATTTTCTATTGTAGGACAGTGGGACGGAGGTTCTTAAATTTCTTGGGAAACTCCTTTAACATTAGAAAGTCTTAAAGGGATTGTCCTTTTAAAAAAAAAAAAAAGACTAAAAACAAAAAAAAAAGCATGACACTGGGGTTAGGGTGGACAAAAAAAAAAAAAAAACCCTGATCACTACCTGGCTGTCCCCCACCGCTCCAGGTGATCCACTATACTTACCTGGCTGTCCACCCGCCAGCCCGGTGGTCCACTTACTTACTGGGCTGTCACCTACCGCTCCAGGTGATCCACTATACGTACATGGCTGTCCCCGCCGCACCAGGTGGTCCCACTATATTACCTGGCTGTCCCCCGCCGCTTTGAAGGTGATCCACCTAATGTTTACCTTGGCCTGTCCCTCGTCGCTCCAGGTGATCCACTATACTTTACTGGTGTCCCCGCCGCTGCAGGTGATCCATATAACTTACCTGGCTGTCCCGCCGCTGCAGGTGATCCACTTTACTTACCTGGCTGTCCCCCGCCGCTGCAGGTGATCCACTATACTTACCTGGCTGTCCCCCGCCGCTCCATGTGATCCAATATACTTACCTGGCTGTCCCCCACCGCTCCAGGTGATCCACTATACTTACCTGGCTGTCCCCCGCCGCTGCAGGTGATCCACTATACTTACCTGGCTGTCCCCCGCCGCTCCAGGTGATCCACATATACTTACCTGGCTGTCCCCCGCCGCTGCAGGTGATCCACTATACTTACCTGGCTGTCCCCCGCCGCTGCAGGTGATCCACTGTACTTACCTGGCTGTCCCCGACGCTCCAGTGTTCCACTATACTTACCTGGCTGTCCCCCGCCGCTGCAGGTGATCCACTATACTTACCTGGCTGTCCCCCGCCGCTGCAGGTGATCCACTGTACTTACCTGGCTGTCCCCCGCCGCTGCAGGTGATCCACTATACTTACCTGGCTGTCCCCCTGGGGAAGGCTCCTTATTCACAGATCTACTTGTATATTAGAGAATCACCTGGATTATCCCTCCTGTAATTACACAGGGATTCTGGCTCCGTTTGGGGGAAGCTGCCCTTTAAAAGTCACCGTCCCTCTGCGCTGCAGCCATAAAACCCATTTAATTAAACTAAAAACTTCACCAGTATCGGCGCCGCTCCCCTGTGCCTGCGAGTGCCCGCAATAGAAATCTGTGTAATTAAATCTCCACTTAATGAATGTCCTGCTCCAGTCCCCGCAGGTGACTCTCCTGCTCCTGTCCCCGCAGGTGACTCTCCTGCTCCTGTCCCTGCAGGTGACGCTCCTGCTCCAGTCCCTGCAGGTGACTCTCCTGCTCCTGTCCCAGCAGGTGACTCTCCTGCTCCTGTCCCTGCAGGTGACTCTCCCGCTCCTGTCCCTGCAGGTGACTCTCCCGCTCCTGTCCCCGCGGGTGACTCTCCTGCTCCGGTCCCGGCAGGTGACTATCTGTCCTGTCCATGCAGGAGACTCTCCGACTCCTGTCCCTTGCTGGTGACTCTCATGTCCTGTCCATGCAGGTGACTCTCCTGCTCGGTCCCTGGCAGGGACTTCTACTGCTCCGTCCCCGCAGGTGACTCTCCTGCTCCTGTCCCTGCAGGTGACTCTCCTGCTCCTGTCCCTGCAGGTGACTCTCCTGCTCCTGTCCCTGCAGGTGACTCTCCTGCTCCTGTCCCTGCAGGTGACTCTCCTGCTCCACTCCCCGCAGGCAGCACAGTTCAGGCGAGGGGAACCTTGCGGCCCTGTTTGGGATGAGGCAGCGTTCTGGTATTTGCTGTATTGGGATGCAGGACGGTGAGGTCATCCCTCAGTGAATTTTCGGGGGGAGCAGGAGGACGCGGATGGTCTTCTGGAATGTCTAACTCATTCCAGGTCCCTGGGATAAGACACGAGCACCATTAACCCGTTAGCAGGCGCCCCCCCCCCCCCGTTTCCCCCCATCCCTCCGTGTCCCCCCGCCGCGCGCCCCTCTGCTCCTCGCTCATTACGGCGGTTTTAGCGGACGAGGTCTCTCGCACCAGCTCTGCCCCTCCATCATTCAGCAGCCAGCGGGAGGGCGAGGATCTGCGAGGCGCTAATCTGCAATAACGGGGCGGCACCGCCCGAACCCCGTCGTCTATTATATCTAAGGAGATTATAGGGAACATAATATCATTATACGAACAAAAGCGAAAAACGAGCCATAAACCGAGAGGATAAAAAACCCGGCGTCTGCGGGAAACCTATAGAAATCCCCAGCGCCGCGCGCCATTACCGGCAAGTGTGTGAAACGCGACGTCTGGAGATAATTCCTACTAAAGGGACAGGAGGTCATCGGGCTGAAGAACCAGATTACATGATGGACGCCCCCCGACGACGCTCGGCCACACCCCCCCCGACCACAAGAGGGAAGGATTGTACTGAGGTTACCCCTGACGAGCGGCGCCATTAAAGGGACAGCTCCACCATCTGCGCCAGGGACGTTACCGGCAGCTTCACACGGAGGAGGAGACCCGCGGCTCTGCGCCAATCTATAGAGCGCGATGGATCACGTCACTGGTCTGTGCGGATGTTACAGTGGCGCTCTCACCAGAGTGTAGTGAAAGGAAGACTATTACCAAGTACATTGCTGTTCTGATTTTGCTTTGTTCAGGGATCAAAGGAGATTTTATCTACTCCTAGTGTACCAACCCTGCTCCCTCTCCTGTCTCATTGCTCTAAGTGGAAGTCAGTGAGTGTGACCATGGTGAGTTGAGTCCTGCTGAGTCTTCTGGAGCACAGGAGCTTGTTTACCTAAGTTAATGACAAGAGGTAACCCTTAGAGCTCTGTAGCCTTGTGCACTGCAGACTATGAAACTCCCGCACTCACGGCACTGTAGTATATCAGCTCTGCTATAGAGCAGCCGACCGTCTGAACAGGAAGCGAGGCTGAGCTGCAGGTCAGCCACAGCCTGAACAGGAAGTGCGATAGATCAGGTTTATAGAGCGCTCCTATATCTGCCTCTGGGAAAGCTGGGTGACAACTAAATCAGGTAAAGACAATAATACCCAGCTTTCCCGGACACAGACGTCCAACCTGCCTCTTTATAGGGCAACAACATTCCTCTACTCTATATGGCAGCATATCTAGGTGGATATCTCGGATCCAAGGAAAGCTGGGTGCTTGTAACGTTCCGAGTGCCACTGCCTCCTTGTCGGAGTCGTTATTCCGGCAGCTCTCAAAGGGATTTGCGGCACTGCAGTGGGTCAGTGTGAGCGCGGCGGCGGCGCAATGGGGCAGTGTGAGAGCGGCGGCGCAGTGTGAGCGCGGTGCCTGTGTGCACTCACTGAGTCTTGTAATAGAGGGCTGCCGCCCCTGCGTGCACTCACTGAGTCTTGTAATAGAGGGCTGCAGGGGCCTGCGTGCACTCAATGGTCTTGTAATAGAGGCGCGGCCCCTGCGTGCACTCACTGAGTCTTGTAATAGAGGGCCGCGGCCCCTACGTGCACTCACAGTGTGTTGTAATAGAGGGCTGCCGCCCCTGCGTGCACTCACTGAGTCTTGTAATAGAGGGCTGCGGCGCCTGCGTGCACTCACTGAGTCTTGTAATAGAGGGCTGCGGCGCCTGCGTGCACTCACTGAGTCTTGTAATAGAGGGCCGCGGCCCCTGCGTGCACTCACTGAGTCTTGTAATAGAGGGCCGTGGCCCCGCTGATTGCACTCATGAGTTTGTAATAGAGGGCCGCGGCCCCTACGTGCACTCACTGAGTCTTGTAATAGAGGGCCGGGCCCCTGCGTGCACTCACTGAGTCTTGTAATAGAGGGCCGCGGCCCCTGCGTGCACTCACTGAGTCTTGTAATAGAGGGCCTTGTCTATCCGGCTGCTGGATGGCGACTGCCTGTGCCGGACGCAGCCGACGCGTTTCCCGCGGATCAGGTTTTCCTCGCCATTCGTTTGGCCATCTGCGCTGAGCCACCACGGACGCAGGTGCAAAGGCTTCTGGGAAGATGATGGACTCTTCAGACCAAAGAGGGCGCTCCCCAGGAGCGGAGGGGTCAGCACGTCTGCCCTGCGGCCGGCTGCGCTCTGCTCGCTCTCCAGTATTACACTGACCCTGACCTGCCTCCTGCTCCGCTCCCACCCGGAGCTGCATTCACAGCGCAGCAGCAGCATCTCACATTCATCCTCAAACGATTTGTGCAAGGTCTACTCCCTACATCTCCCACAGTGCAACGCAGCAGCTCATTCTATGTAGATGCAGGCATCCTCCAACTGCGGCCCTCCAGCTGTTGGGAAACTACAGCTCCCATCATGCATTTATATAATCTATATCAGTAGGCATGATGGGAGTTGTAGTTTCCCAACTGATGGAGGGCGCAGTTTGAGGATGCCTGCATCTACCATCGAATGAGTGACAATTGCGTTGCACTGTGGGTGAGGTAGTGTTGTATACCTTGCAAATATCGGGTCAACACTATATGCACAATAGGCAGTCAGCAGATGGTGTTGGTGCAGCTCTGGAGGGGACTGGAGGAAGTGATCAGTGCACAGAACCCCAGCACGCCCTGCAGCTGCATGAAACGCACCGGCTCCGGCTAGAAGCACAAGGAGCTAAGGTTTCCATTCAAAACAGCAAGCGGAGATCTTGCAGCCGGAAAGGAGACAATAGGGAGATTGGAATTTTGAGTCCTGGGGTCAGGGATGTTGGGAGTGATTCAATTGTGTGTGATAGGAGAATTAGTTGTGAGCTCCTGGGTTAGGGATGATGGGAGTGATTACATTGGGTGTGATAGGAGTATTAGATTGTGAGCTCCTGGGGTCAGGGATGATGGGGGTGATGCACTGTGTGTGATAGAGAGCTTAGATTGTGAGCTCCTGGGGTCAGGCATGATGGAGTGTTACATTTTGTGTGAATACGGAGATTTGATTGGAGCTCCTGGGGTTTAGGGGGAATTTTTGGGAAATGGGGGAAAGGTTGATACATTGTGTGTGATAGGGAGATTAGATTGTGAGCTTCCTGGGGTCCAGGATGATGGGAGTGTTATCATGTGTGTGATAGGAGATTAGATTGTGAGTCCTGGGGTCAGGGGATGATGGGAGTGATACTTTGGTGTGTGAGTAGGGAGATTTGATAGTGAGCTCTGGGGTCAGGGATGTTGGGGGTTATACACTGTGTGTGATAGGGAGAATTAGATTTGTGAGCTCCTGGGGTCAGGGATGATGGGGGTGATACAGTGTGTGTGATAGGTAGATTAGATGATACTGTGAGCACCTGGGGTCAGGGATGATGGGATTTCATACATTTGTGAGCTCCTGTGGGGTTGTCAGGGATGATGGGAGTGATACATTGTGTGTCATAGGGGATTAGATTGTGAGCTCCTGGGGTCAGGGATGATTGGAGTGATACATAGAGGGTGATAGGAGATTACATAGTGAGCTCCTGGGGTCAGAGATGATGGGGAGTGATAACATTGTGTGTGATAGGGAGATTAGATTGTGAGCTCACGGGGTCAGGGATGTGGGAGTGATACATTGTATGTGATTAGGGAGATTAGATGTGAGCTCCTGGGCGTCAGGGATGATGAGGAGTGATACCATTGTATGTGATAGGAGATTAGATTGTGAGCTCCTGGGTCTCAGGGATGATGGGAGTGATACATTGTGTGTGATAGGGAGATTAGATTGTGAGCTCCTGGGGTCAGGGATGATGGGGGTGATTCTCCCCACATGCATTAGTCAGTACACTGCTGTATAGGACGTGGCAGCGTCAGGTAACAATCATGCAGCAGACACCAGGGCAGTCGCCGTCCGTTCTGGTTAAGTTATTCGCCTGCAAAGTGGAATTGAAAACCTGCTGAGTGTGCGAGCGCGCGGGGGGATCCAGACAAGACCCCGCACGGAGGACGGGACCCGGGAAACCCTCCGAAAATTAACTCAACTTTACGTATGCAGCTCCCGTGCAGAGCAATGCGGCCTCTGGGTGACAGCGTGTGTCCTGCCCGTCTGACCCAGGTACAGCAGCATGATGGGAGGTGGGGAGGCCGCCGCCGCCGCCCAGGCCTGGCCCGTCGGATTAATAGGTCGGTGCCAGATCATCAAACATTCTGCATTATCGGATTCTGAGCAGCCACCTCCCTCCCCTTATATGATCTCCGTATCCTCACATCAGTTCCTAATTTCTGGGACAAGAGGACATGAATCCGCGTCGCTCAGTTAATAGACGCAGGAACGTTCACTTGGGGGCTGTAAAATGAGCGGCACAAACTGTAAGTGGCAGCAGCGCCAGCGCGGATAATGGACGGTGACTGCTCCGAGGCGCGGCCGCCATGATGCTAATCCCCAGCCCCGACCCCCTGCAAGAGAATTCAGGAGGGAAGCGCGGCGCTGGTCACACAGGAACATTATACCGCGCTCCACGAAGGTGCAGCCGAGCTAACGAGCGAGACGCCATGGAGATCATGGCGCAGCGCCAAGTGACTGCACCAGCAGAATAGTGAGTGCAGCTCTGGAGGATAATACAGGATATAAAAATCTGGATCAGTACAGGATAATGTAATGTATGTACAGTGACTGCACCAGCAGAATAGTGAGTGCAGCTCTGGAGGAAAATAAAAGATGTAACTCAGATCCGTACAGGATAAGTAATGTATGTACAGTGACTGCACCTGCGAATAGTGTGCGCAGACTCTGGAGGATAATACAAGGGGGAAAAAGTTATACTCAGGACAGTACAGGATAAGTAATGTATGTACAGTGAGCTGCACCAGCAGAATAGTGAGTGCAGCTCTGGAGGATAATACAGATGGTAACTCTGGTTCAGTTCGGATAAAGTAATTGCCGTATGTACAGTGACTGCACCAGCAGAATAGTGAGTGCAGCTCTGGGGATAAACAGATGTAACTCAGTGATCAGTACTGGATAAGTAAGTTGCTACAGTGACTGCACCAGCAGAATTAGTGATGCGCAGCTCTGGAGGATAATACAGGATGTAACTCAGGATCAGTGCTGGATAAGTAATGTATGTACACAGTGACTGCACCTGCAGATTAGGTGAGCGCATGACTCTGGAGGATAATAAAGGATGTAACTCAGGATTCAGAAACAGGATAAGTAATTGTATGTACGTGGACTGCTCCAGCAGAATAGTGAGCGCAGCTCTTGGAGGATAATACAGGAATGTAACTCAGATCAGTACAGGATAAGTAATGTATGTAACAGTGAACTGCACAGCAGAATAGTGAGTGCAGCTCTGGAGTATAATACAGGATGTAACTCAGGATCCAGTACCAGGATAAGAAATGTTTGTACAGTGATGCTCCAGCAGAATTAGTGAGCGCAGCTCTGGAGGATAATACAGGATTGGAACTCAGGATCAGTACAGGATATGTTATGTATGCTCACAGTGACTGCCCAGCAGAATTGTAGCGCAGCTCTGGTGGGATAATACAGGATGGAAAACTCAGGATCAGTACAGGGTATAAGAATTGTATGTACAGTGACTGCACCAGCAGAATAGTGAGACTGTCTACCTGTATAATACAGGATGTAACTCAGGTTACGTACAGGGATAAGTATGTATATACCAGTGACTGCACCAGCGATAGTGAGCGCAGACTTGGGAGGATATTACGGATGTAACTCAGTATCCAGTACAGGATAAGTAATGTATTGTACAGTGACTGCAAAGCAGAATAGTGAGCGCAGCTCTGGAGGATAATACAGGATGTAACTCTGGATCAAGAACAGGATTAGTAATGTATGTACAGTGACTTCACCAGCAGAAAGTGTGTAGGCAGCTCTGGAGGATAATACAGGAATGTAAATCAGGAAGTACAGGATAATAATATGTCTGTACCAGTGACTGCACCAGAGAATAGTGAGCGCAGCTCTGAGGAGGATAATACTGGATGTAACTCAGGATCAGTACAGGATAAGTAATGTAGGTACAGTGACTGCACCAGCAGAATAGTGAGTGCAGATCTGGAGGATAATACAGGGATGTAACTCAGGTTCAGTACAGGATAAGTTAATGTTTGTACAGTGACTGCACCAGCAGAATATTGAGTGCTGCTCTGGAGGATAATACAGGATGTACTCCAGGATCAGTATAGGATAAGTAATGTATGTACATGTGACCTGCACCAGCGGAATATTGAGCGCAAGCTCTGGAGGATAAATACAGGATGTAACTCAGGATCATGCTAATGATAAGTAATGTATGATACTGTGACTGCCCAGCAGAATAGTGAGCGCAGGCTTGGTGCGATATACAGGATGTAACTCCAGGATCAGTACAGGATAAGTAATTATATACGTGGACTTGGACCAGCAGAATGTGAGTGAGCTCTGTGGGATAATCAGGATGTAACTCAGAATTCAGTACAGGTTAAGAATGTATGTACTGTGACTGCACACTGCAGAATAGTGAGCGCAGCTCTAGAGGATACTAAGGGATGTAACTCAGGATCGAGTACAAGTTATGTAATGTATGTACAGTGACTGCACCAGCAGAATAGTGGAGCGCAGCTCTGGAGGATAATACAGGGAGGTAAACTCAGGATCAGTACAGGATAAGTAATGTATGCTACACAGTGACTGCACCAGCAGAATAGTGAGCGCAGCTATGGAGGATAATTACCGGATGTAAATACAGGATCAGTACAGGATAAGTAATGTATGACACAGTGACTGCACCTGCAGATTAGTTGAGTGCAGCTCTGGAGGATACTTACAGGATGTAAACTCAGGATCAGTCAGGGTAAGTAATGTATGCTTACAATGACTGCACAGCAGTATAGTGAGCGCAGCTCTGGAGGAATAATATAGGATGTAATCAGGTTCAGTTACAGGACTAAAGTAAGTATGCACACAGTGACTGCACCAGCAGAATAGTGAGCGCAGCTCTGGGGATAATACAGGATGTAACTCTGAGATCATATTACTCACAGCCGCTCCTCTTATAACGCTCCAGGACTGATATAACCAGAACATTATATCCTGATAAGAAGCAGGTGCTTAGTGGCCACTTAAATATTGGCCCATGAAGGTCAGGCAGCAGGGGACGGTCGGGCGGTTCTGGGCGCGCTCGGTACGGGGTCCGGCCGCTCACTTGACGCATTTAATCGCCCAAACCAATGACAATAAGTTGATTTTCTATGCGGCGAGCGCTGGCGGCGGGGTCAGGAGCGAGCGCCTCGGGAGCGGGCGGTAAACAAATCAATTTCTATGTAGACGGAACGGGAGCTAATGTGCGGCGCGGCGGCTCCCCGAGGCGTTTAATTTACTCTGACAACAGCAATGAGATTCTGGGTGTAATAGCATTAACCAGCTAATCTATGCCGGCCCTGACGGGGGCGCCGCAGCCGCAAAGACAATCGGGTTACGGGAGATGAGAAGGACACTCAGGTGCGGCCGCCTCCAGGTAAGAGCCAAACCCGTCTGCAGCAGCCCCTGCAAGTGCCCACATCTGCCAGGGAGAACAGACAGAGGCACCCGCTATAGAGGGCACCGCCAAGGAGCACAGACAGAGGCACCCGCTATAGAGGGCACCGCCAGGGAGAGCAGACAGAGGCACCTGCTATAGAGCGCACCGCCAGGGAGAGCAGACAGAGGCACCTGCTATAGAGGCACCGCCAGGGAGAGCAGACAGAGGCACCGCGCTATTGAGGCACCGCCAGGGGGAGAGCAGACAGAGGCACACGCTATAGAGGGCACCGCCAGGGAGAAAGACAGAGGCACCGCTATAGAGGGCACGCCAGGGAGAGACAAGACAGAGGCACCCGGCTATGAGGGGCACCGCCAGGGAGAGCGACAGGGGCACCCGCTATAGAGGGCACGCAGGGAGAGAGACTGAGGCACCCGCTTATAGAGGGCACCGCCAGGGAGAGCAGGGAAACCCTAAGGAGGGCACCCGCTTTAGGGGAGGGCACCGCAAGGGAGATCAGACAGAGGCACCCGTATTGAGTGCACCGCCAGGGAGATCAGACAAGGCACAGCTATTAGAGGGCACCGCCAGGGAGAGCAGACAGAGTCACCCTCTATAGAGTGCACCGCCAGGGAGAGCAGACAGAGGCACCCGCTATAGAGGGCACCGCCAGGGAGAGCAGACAGAGGCACCCGCTATAGAGGGCACCGCCAGGGAGAGCAGACAGAGCACACCCGCTTCTAGAGGCACCGCAGGTGAGTGCAGGACAGAGGCACCCGCTATAGAGGGCACCGCCAGGGAGAGCAGACAGAGGCACCCGCGATAGAGGGCACCGCCAGGGAGAGCAGACAGAGGCACCCGCTATAGAGCGCACTGCCAGGGAGATCAGACAGAGGCACCCGCTATAGAGCACACTGCCAGGGAGAGCAGACAGAGGCACCCGCTATAGAGGGCACCGCCAGGGAGAGCAGACAGAGGCACCCGCTATAGAGGGCACCGCCAGGGAGAGCAGACAGAGGCACCCGCTATAGAGCGCACCGCCAGGGAGAGCAGACAGAGGCACCACTATAGAGGGCACACGCCAAGGGAGAGCAGACAGAGGGCACATTGCTATGAGGGCACCGCCAGGGAGAAAGCAGACAGAGGCCTCCTGCTATAGAGGGCCACCGCCAGGGAGAGAGACGAGGCACCTGCTATAGAGGGCACCGCAGGGAGAGAGACAGAGGCACCCGCTATAGAGCGCACAGCCAGGGAGAGCAGACTGAGGCACCCGCTTCCATTAGAGGGCTACGCCAGGAGAGAGCTGACTGAGGCACCTGCTATAGAGGGCACCGCCAGGGAGAGCAGACAGAGGCACCCGCTATAGAGCACACTGCCAGGGAGAACAGACAGAGGGCACCGATATAGACGGGCGACCGCCAGGCGAGAGCAGACTGAGGCACCCGCTTATAGAGGCAAGCCAGGGAGAGCTTACAGAGGCACCGGCTATAGAGCGCTCCGCCAGGGAGTGCAGACAGAGGCACCGGATATAGAGGGCACCGCCAGGGAGAGCAGACAGAGGCACCGGCTAGAGAGGGCACCGCCAGGGAGAGCAGACAGAGGCACCCGCGATAAGAGGGCCAACGGCCAGGAGATGCAGACAGAGGCACCCGCTATAGAGCACACTATCAAGGGAGAGAGACAGATGGCACCCGCTATAGATGGGCACCGCCAGGGAGAACAGAGGCACCCACTTTAGAGGCACAGCCAGGAGGTAGCAGCAGAGGCACCGCTATAGTGGGGCACCGCTGGAGACAGAGGGCACCCGCTATAGCTGGCACCGCCAGGAGACAGAGGCACCCGCTATAGAGGGCACCGCCTGGGAGACAGAGGCACCCGCTATAGAGGGCACCGCCAGGGAGAGCAGACAGAGGCACCCGCTATAGAGCGCACCGCCAGGGAGAGCAGACAGAGGCACCCGCTATAGAGCGCACAGCCAGGGAGAGCAAACAGACGCACCTGCTATAGAGCGCACCGCCAGGGAGAGCAGACAGAGGCACCCGCTATAGAGGGCACCGCCAGGGAGAGCAGACAGAGGCACCCGCTATAGAGCGCACCGCCAGAGGTGGCAGACAGGGCACCTTATAGAGTATACTGCCATAGCACTGTTCATCCTGAGCATCCTGGTTCAGGAAGCACAGTCAATACTACAGTGGAGACTGACACAGACCCCGAAGCGCACGACGGAGAGACCCCAGGGCTGGGATATCCCCGCTGTACAGGTCCATGTGCCGTTCAGGGTCTATAGAAAGCCAGGTTACATCACGGAGGGCCCTCATTTGGATATTAAACCGGCAAGTGCAGGAGGCATGGCGGGGGTGCAGGTGCATTTTCTGGGGTCCCCCCGCCTCCGGGCTCTATTTTGTGTGACCCCCTTTCAGGGCTCTATTTTGTGGGGTCCCCCCTCACAAGGGTTTTTTTTGAGGGGTCCCCCCCTCCTCAGGGCAGCATTTTCAGGGTCCCCCCGCCTCAGGGCTGCATTTTCTGGGGTCCCCCCGACTCAGGGCTGCATTTTCTGGGGTCCCCCCGCCTCGGGGCAGCATTTTCTGGGGTCCCCCCCACCTCAGGGCAGCATTTTCAGGGTCCCCCCGCCTCAGGGCAGCATTTTCTGGGGTCCCCCCCGCCTCGGGGCAGCATTTTCTGGGGTCCCCCCCCACCTCGGGCAGCATTTTCAGGGTCCCCCCGCCTCAGGGCAGCATTTTCTGGGGTCCCCCCCCCGCCTCAGGGCTCTATTTTCTGGTGTTCCCCCCCCACGGTCTATATTTCTGCGGTCCCCCGCCTCAGGGCTCTATTTTCTGGGGTTCCCCCGCCTCAGGGCTCTATTTCTGGGGGTCCCCCGCGCTCAGGGCTCTATTTTCTGGGGTCCCCCCGCCTCAGGGCTCTATTTTGTGTGACCCCCGCCTCAGGGCTCTATTTTCTGGGGTCCCCCCGCCTCAGGGCTCTATTTTCTGGGGTCCCCCCGCCTCAGGGCTCTATTTTCTGGGGTCCCCCCCGCCTCGGGGCAGCATTTTCTGGGGTCCCCCCGCCTCAGGCTCTATTTTTCTGGGGTCCCCCCGCCTCAGGGCTCTATTTTCTGGGGTCCCCCCGCCTCAGGGCTCTATTTTCTGGGGTCCCCCTCCTCGGGGCAGCATTTTCGGGGTCCCCCCCGCCTCGGGGCAGCATTTTCGGGGTCCCCCCCGCCTCAGGGCAGCATTCTTGCTCCCTATAACGCTCAGTTTGTGGGCTTCACGTCTGGCTGGTTCCCGCTCGCCGGCGCGCGCTGCTTATCTCACCTCGGGGAGCGGTTAGGAGCGCGGCGCGAGCGGCTTCGCATTTGCGGTTTATGTTTTGTTTGTATATTGTCGCCATCTAAATTATTTAACATTTACAGATTAAGCTGCTGTAACCCTCCAGCTCCCGGAGCGCGGGCAGACGGCGGATCCTGGCGCGGGCTCGCTGGGCGGGGGGGGTGTTACTCGCGCGTCGCTCCCCACTAATGTTTACGCACCTGAAGTCCTCTGTAAACAATCCCTGCGGCAACGCCGAAATAACGCGGCCCCGGGGAGCCGACTACAACCCCACCCCCCCTCCCCAATCTCGGGCATCGGCTGATCCGCGCCAGGAGGCGGCACCATGATCCAGAGCCGCTAACGAGGGGGTGATGGATCGGGGGGCGGGCAGCTCGGGGCCACGGAAGCAGGAATTATATATAAACTGTTGTGCAAATCATTTCACTGGCACGAGAGGTCAGGCAGCAGCGGCACAGACCTGGTGGCACAAGGCGCAGCATCATGTGCCCCGCGCCAGTCTCATTAATACAGAGACATCGAATGCACTGAGGAGGGGTCCGGAGGGGCCGCGAACCCACAACGAGCCTCAGAAGCTGGCACGACGCGTGGCACCACCAGCGATAACCTACAGAGCGCGCAGAAATGTTCTACAGACGCCGTTACCAGCCGAGCGGCACCACTGAGGACGGCAGACGGTGGCCGGAGCCCCCATAGACTGCAGACGGTCGCCGGCGCCCCCTATAGAATGCAGACGGTCGCCGGCGCCCCCGTAGACTGCAGACGGTCGCCGGCGCCCCCGTAGACTGCAGACGGTCGCCGGCGCCCCTATAGACTGCAGACGGTCGCCGGCGCCCCTATAGACTGCAGACGGTCGCCGGCGCCCCCTATTGACTGCAGACGGTCGCCGGCGCCCCCGTAGACTGCAGACGGTCGCCGGCGCCCCCTATAGACTGCAGACGGTCGCCGGCGCCCCTATAGACTGCAGACGGTCGCCGGCGCCCCCATAGACTGCAGACGGTCGCCGGCGCCCCCATAGACGGCAGACGGTCGCCGGCGCCCCCATAGACGGCAGACGGTCGCCGGCTCCCCCATAGACGGCAGACGGTCGCCGGCGCCCCCATAGACGGCAGACGGTCGCCGGCGCCCCCTATAGACTGCAGACGGTCGCCGGCGCCCCCTGCTGACCCCGCGTCCCAGCCTCCGGGCTCTGCGCACCCTCAGGGGTCTTGGGAAAGTGACAGCCGCTGACGCTCCGCACCCACCGCCGTGCGCCAGGACATAGAGCGCCCATTGTTCTGCCAGGGCACAAATGAGCAGCACCCGGCATCAGCCGCTCCTTCCACGGCCGGGGGCAGCAGAGATTGGGGCGCAGGGGGCTACAGAGCCACCAGCCAGGGATAGCAGACGATGGGTGAAGAGGACGTCCTACAACTTAGTAAACGGACTTTTGGTTTCGGTTACATTGAGAAGCGGTGAAGCCTCCACACACCGAACGCTACAGCCCAGAACTGGAGACAAATAGAACAGTGCTGGCAATGCTCTGCAAGCTCAACAGTCCTCACTGCAGACAGATACACTCCCGCCATTATACAGCACACTGGGGCCCTATGGGTCCGGACTCCCTCCATTATACAGCACACTGGGGCCCTATAGGTCCGGACTCCCTCCATTATACAGCACACTGGGGCCCTATAGGTCTGGCACCCACCATTATACAGCAAACAGGGGCCCTATAGGTCCGGACTCCATTATACAGCACACTGGGGCCCTATAGGTCCGGACTCCCTCCATTATACAGCACACTGGGGCCCTATAGGGTCCGACTCCTCCATTATACAGCACACTGGGGCCCTATAGGTCCGGACTCCCTCCATTATACTGCACACTGGGGCCCTATAGGTCCGGACTCCCTCCATTATACTGCACACTGGGGCCCTATAGGTCCGGGCTCCCTCCATTATACAGCACACTGGGGCCCTATAGGTCCGGACTCCCTCCATTATACTGCACACTGGGGCCCTATAGGTCCGGACTCCCTCCATTATACTGCACACTGGGGCCCTATGAGTCCGGACTCCCTCTATTATACAGCACACTGGGGCCCTATGGGTCCGGACTCCCTCCATTATACAGCACACTGGGGCCCTATAGGTCCGGACTCCCTCCATTATACAGCACACTGGGGCCCTATAGGTCCGGACTCCCTCCATTATACAGCACACTGGGGCCCTATAGGTCCGGACTCCCTCCATTATACAGCACACTGGGGCCCTATAGGTCCGGACTCTTAACGCTCCAGCACTATTATAGTGGGTTCTGGCCCTTTAAGTTCCGGTTTTCCCCTTATCTGCGATCAGCCCGAGTCGATAAACATTTCCCCTGTGATTTGTACGAGGAGATCCAGGAACCGGCGTCATCCTGGGAGGCTTCCTGGAAAGCTGCGTCTCGTCAGCAGTCACAGCTAATTGCAGCCACAAATCACCGGCGGGTTCTGTACAATGAGCGCACAACACCGCCGCCCAGCAGGCCGGAGAGAGCACGACCCGACGCCGCCGCCCTGCAGGCCGGAGAGAGCGCGACCCGACGCCGCCGCCCTGCAGGCCGGAGAGAGCGACGCAACGCCGCCGCCCTGCAGGCCGGAGAGAGCGCGACCCAACGCCGCCGCCCTGCAGGCCAGAGAGAGCGCGACCCAACACCGCCGCCCTGCAGGCCGGAGAGAGCACGACCCAACACCGCCGCCCTGCTGGTCGGAGCGAGCGCGCCACGACGCCGCCGCCCTGCAGGCCAGAGAGCGCGACGCAACACCGCCGCCCTGCAGGCCGGAGAGAGCATGACGCAACACCATCGCCTGGGAGATGCTGTATATAATGTGAGGGGTGTCCTGACTTATGTCTATAATGTGAGGGGTGTCCTGACTTATGTCTATAATGTGAGGGGTGTCCTGACTTATGTCTATAATGTGAGGGGTGTCCTGACTTATGTCTATAATGTGAGGGGTGTCCTGACTTATGTCTATAATGTGAGGGGTGTCCTGACTTATGTCTATAATGTGAGGGGTGTCCTGACTTATGGAATATTCTGTGTATAATGTGAGGGGTGTCCCGACTTCTGGGAGATGCTGTATATAATGTGAGGGGTGTCCCGACTTCTGGAAGATGCTGTGTATAATGTGAGGGGTGTCCCGACTTCTGTCTATAAATGTGAGGGGTGTCCCGACTTCTGTATATAATGTGATTGGTGTCCCGACTTCTGTATAGAATGTGAGGGGTGTCCCGACTGATCTGTCTATAAATGTGAGGGTGTCCCGACTTCTGTCTATAAATGTGAGGGTGTCCCGACTTCTGTCTATAAATGTGAGGGTGTCCCGACTTCTGTCTATAAATGTGAGGGGTGTCCCGACTTCTGTCTATAAATGTGAGGGGTGTCCCGACTTCTGTCTATAAATGTGAGGGGTGACCCGACTTCTGTCAATAAATGTGAGGGGTGCCCTGACTTCTGGGAGATGCTATAATGTGAGGGGTGTCCTGACATGTCTATAATGTGAGGGGTGTCCTGACTTCTGAGATCTTATAAATTGTGAGGGGTGTCCTGACTTCTGGAATCTGTATATAATGTGAGGGGTGTCCCGACTTCTGTATATAATGTGAGGGGTGTCCCGACTTCTGTATAGAATGTGAGGGGTGTCCCGACTTCTGTATAGAATGTGAGGGGTGTCCCGACTTCTGTATAGAATGTGAGGGGTGTCCCGACTTCTGTATAGAATGTGAGGGGTGTCCCGACTTCTGTATAGAATGTGAGGGGTGTCCCGACTTCTGTCTATAAATGTGAGGTTGTCCCGACTTCTGTCTATAAATGTGAGGGGTGTCCCGACTTCTGTCTATAAATCTGAGGGGTGTCCCGACTTCTGTCTATAAATGTGAGGGGTGTCCCGACTTCTGTCTATAAATGTGAGGGGTGTCCCGACTTCTGGGAGATGCTGTGTATATAATGTGAGGGGTGTCCTGACTTCTGTGTAGGAGGTGAGGGGTGTCCTGACTTCTGGGAGATGCTGTAAATAATGTGAGGGGTGTCCTGACTTTTGTGATCAGGACGTATATAACGGCACAGTGTGGCCGCCTGAGGCGGCGCAGCAGGGGGCGCTCAATGCGCTGGAGGATTTACAGGCAGGAGGGGGAGGCGGCGGCCATGTTTATCTGTACACAGAAAGAGAAGCTCATCGGATAAGGTTTCATACTGTGGCAGAACTACAACCCCCAGCATTCTGCGACTACATCACTCATCGAGGAAATAGATGGGAGAGTCGCAGGTTATAGATCATCAGATGAAACAGCCCCACGTGACGAGGCCGGGGTTGTGTATCCCCATCATACACCGGCTTAGATACCGCACAGGCTGCAGGGTTGTGTATCCACGTAATGCACAGGCTTAGATACAGCACAGGCTGCAGGGTTGTGTATCCCCGTAATGCACCGGCTTAGATACCGCACAGGCTGCAGGGTTGTTTCCTTTCCATGTCATGCACTGGCTTAGATACAGCACAGACTGCAGGGCTGTGTATCCCTGTCATGCACTGGCTTAGATACAGCACAGACTGCAGGGCTGTGTATCCCTGTCATGCACTGGCTTAGATACCGCACAGGCTGCAGGGTTGTGTATCCATGTCATGCACTGGCTTAGATGCCACACACGCTGCAGGGTTGTGTATCCCCGTCATCCACCGGCTTAGATACCGCAAAGGCTGCAGAGCTGTGTATCCCCATCATGCACTGGCTTAGATACCACACAGGCTGCAGGGTTGTGTTACCATGTCATGCACTGGCTTAGATACAGCACAGACTGCTGGGATGTGTATCCCTTTCATGCACTGGCTTAGATACCGCACAGGCTGCAGGGCTGTGTTACCATGTCATGCACAGGCTTAGATACAGCACAGACTGCAGGGCTGTGTATCCCCGTCATGCACTGGCTTAGATACCCCACAGGCTGCAGGGTCCTGTATCCCCGTCATGCACAGGCTTAAATACCACACAGGTTGCAGAGTCCTGTATCCTCATCATGCACTGGCTTAGATACCGCACAGGCTGCAGGGTTGTGCATCCCCGTCATGCACTGGCTGAGATACCACACAGGCTGCAGAGTCCTGTATCCTCTTCATGCACTGGCTTAGATACCGCACAGGCTGCAGGGTTGTGCATCCCCGTCATGCACTGGCTTAGATAGCGCACAGGCTGCAGGGTCCTGTATCCTCTTCATGCACTGGCTACATGCGCACCCGCTCCAGTCCTGTATTCCTCTCAGATCCGCATACCATGCCACCCCCCGCTCCCTGCCCCTTTGGTGCCATTTCGGCCCTCAGATCCCATCATGTCCAGCAGCCGCAGCCTCCGGGGGCATCGCCGCTAAGTGATTCCCATTTACTAAGAAGCTTCAGATGTGGTTAAAAGGCTCCGATCAGAATCAATGCGGCGGCGCTCGTCCCCGGGGGTCTCCATAGGATGTGGGGGCGAGGGGGGACGTTCCCAGAATCTGATGGGAGTCCTCAGCGCTGCTCCCCCGGCTCCCCCAGCTGGTCAGGCCGAGAATCAGGAGAGGTAATGCGCCGCTACCACCGCCGCCGTCATATTGGAGGCCAATCAATACCCATGGGGTAAAGAGACGAATCAGAGAGAGGGACCGGATCAGTCACCTGCAGCCGCAATGGGAGAAGTGGTCAAAGCGGGTGCGTTACATGCCTGGTACTACAACCCCCAGCAGACGCAGCTCACACCAGCAGAAACAAGTGACTTAAGTATCTTCCCCAAACATCATAAAACCTGCGCCGGGGAGCAGGTCTATGGCTGGAGCAAGTACTACAACCCCCAGCAGACGCACCTCACCGCCCCCACTGCCTGGTTACATCATCAAACCTCCTGCGCCAATCAGGGGACTGGAAAAGTTGGGCTCCTGCAAGGACCTCAGTGGCGGCCATGTTGGTTGCCACCCCCCAGAGCGGGAATCAGACAGGGGTGGGCACCCTCTACTTCTACAATGGGGTCTTGGGGGGGAGAGGGGGTCCCATGCCGCTTATATGCCAGCTGCTCCAATAGGAAGTACTAGATGCCCCTCATATGCCAGCTGCTCCAATAGCCGTACTAGATGCCCCTCATATGCCAGCTGCTCCAATAGGAAGTACTAGATGCCCCTCATATGCCAGCTGCTCCAATAGCCGTACTAGATGCCCCTCATATGCCAGCTGCTCCAATAGCCGTACTAGATGCCCCTCATATGCCAGCTGCTCCAATAGGAAGTACTAGATGCCCCTCATATGCCAGCTGCTCCAATAGGAAGTACTAGATGCCCCTCATATGCCAGCTGCTCCAATAGCCGTACTAGATGCCCCTCATATGCCAGCTGCTCCAATAGCCGTACTAGATGCCCCTCATATGCCAGCTGCTCCAATAGCCGTACTAGATGCCCCTCATATGCCAGCTGCTCCAATAGCCGTACTAGATGCCCCTCATATGCCAGCTGCT
>JAODAL010057423.1:0-22685 GCA_025379985.1 Phyllomedusa bahiana
TTTTCCCCCGGGCTGTCTGCCCAAGGGGGGGACCAAACGGATTGTGCACCCCGTGCGCTGCTCCCGCCGCAGGACCAGGAGAGAACTCCCCTGCGTCTCTCTTAGTTATTGCGACCCGATCGCCGAAAATTAAGGGGTAACCGCCCCCCCCCCCAGCATCTGGGGCGGGGCCGAGCTGGGGGGATGTCAGCTGAATATCAGCTGACACCCCGCGCGCTCCACGAACTTGCTTTAGAGTTCGCCGTATCCCGGACGCCAACGTCCGGTGCGTGAACCCCCCAAAACCCACCTGGACGTATGGATACGTCTAAGTCTTTAAAGGGGGTTAAAAATTTTCTTTTTTCCCCCAAATTATTCTGTTATTTGGAAATATAAATAATTTTGTAATTTAATTGATCTAAAAGGGGAAAGGTTTTTTCTGATTTCAGCAGAAGTGAAAAAAAAAAGATTGTGTCTTTTATTATGGTATGTAAACTTCTGGTTTCAACTGTATACCTTCTCATAAATTTGCACTCTATCCACCTTATACAGTCAACTATTTGCATAACCAGTTGCTGTGAACCCTTTTTGTTATACATGGACTTGTGTGGCATTCATCATCCGATTCCAAAGGGCATTGTTTACAATAAAGCGTCATCAGTTTGAAAGACCAAAGGACGTCCACTTCTTTGCTTTTCTGTGACTCTGCCAGTCTCTCTGTATATCTGTTGCAACCTGCTGATGACACTCTGTGACACTCAAATCTCAGTGGCCACTTCTATCTGAGAGCATCCTGCATAACCCCCTCTAAAACGAGATACTGTTGATCAATTGTAAATTGTTTTGGTCTCATGATGTCAAAATGTGAACAGCATGATGAGGAGGACTGTTTAAATCCCAATTCAAATTGATTCTCTAAATTCATTGGGTAATTCAGGGATCAAACACCTGCTGCGAATTTTGGCATGAAGATTAGCAAGTTGTGCAAAAAGTACTTAAACATTGAACAGTTGGACATGTGCATTCTAAAGCTAAGTGGTTCATATTAACACATAGGGCAACGTGTGTCAATACACAAGACCCGTTTTTTTGGGTCTGTAATATACCAAAACTAGGTCATTTACCCCAAAAAAAGGCGCATTAAATATAGTAGCGATGATACGCTGTGCACCTTCATAACGCAATGTGCCTCAATAATTGTATTACATTCACTATCAATGATACATTATGCACCTCTGTTACGCAGTGAGCCTCGATAGGCACATTACATACACTAAAACTGATATGCTAAGCGCCGCGTTTGCGTAATGCACTTTTTTAGGCACATTAAGTTCACTATTCAAGATATACCAGACACCAGATTTTTGAAAGTATCGTACTTTCAGGTGCACTTTACACTGATTAAATACACCTAAAATCTGCATCGGCGATGCCAATTTTTGGAAATGTCACCCATAATGTATCATGCTGTAGGCCATATGTGATGATAGTTTAAAGCAAATACTTCTTTGTTTCTGACTTCTTGGAAAATATCTGGAAAAGGGGGGGGGGTTAGTTTTTGTGAGCAATAAAATTTTCATGGCACCATTAAAGTAACTGGCACCACTGAAATAAATACAAAAGTCAAGCTAATACAGAAGGTTCCTAGTAACGGACATGGACTCTATTAGCTTTAGATGTAATAATACGACAAATAAAAAAGTCTGTCAAAAACAATATAATACAAGACAAATAATATTTAGGGCAGCATGTATGAAATTTGTCGTTCAAACGCCAAATTTCATGCGCATTATAATAGAATAGAATGCTCCTAATTTATGAACCCACTCTACGGGCCCCCATTTTTTGCTAAGAAATTGGGGGTAGGTAAACCAGTGGATACCTGTTCCAGCAAAAAATTTTCAAAAAATGCCCGTGCAAAGCTATAAATCTGTAGCTTCATATGGTTCTAGTGCGCCCCGAACCCGCCCGAAATCAGGCGCATTACAAAGTGTTGCTTGCGCTCTTTAATGCGCCTGATACTGGCGTGCGAGAGGCATTACACTAATGCGAACAGGGCTGCGCCTGATATCGGGCTGAAAATACGCCAGACTTCTGGCACAACCTGTTCTACAGCCAACCTAAATGAAAATTTGGGACAAAAATTTTTTTAAAAATTAGTTGAATCGCATGAACCTCTGCAGCATCATCTAGATTGCATTATTGACTACAGATTACGTTAACAAATAATTTATCATGTTATATACCAGTCTAGCTGAGTTCATATGGAAAAATTACGGAAGAGATAACCAAAAAGCTTTAGAACAATGGTATACTATGGGGACATATTTGTATAACATCCTCAAAAAGGGCCCAAAAGGCCCCCGATTCCCGGGGAAAAACATATGGTTTTTTTTTTGAATTTTTATTTGCACTTTTTTTCCCCTTGCAAATGGCATGTCATCTATGCCCCTAAATTGAGAATACCAAGACATTCATGAATGAGGTAATATTTTTTTACCTAGCTGGCTACCATATGTTATTTCACCAAAGAATTTGCCTTTTCCCAACAGCCCATTTTATTCCCTATTAGGTAATGGGTAGAGATTGGTCTCCTCTCTGCAACTTTATCCTATATTAGCTAAAGCATATACTGTAGTCAGATTGAGTGCTACTCCAATTGTTGCTGCCCAAGAACGTAATGTATTTTTTCTCAATCTAATAAAGTGTACCTGATTTCAAAAAGGAAAAATGTAAAAGGGTTATCCCATATATTACTTTCATACCAAATATTCAAAAATGCTACTTTTTAACAATAATGTAATATGAATTACATTTTCAGAAATCCTATCCAAATGTTGGGGAAAAGATGCCTGTGTTGTCGATAAAGTGCAGAGTTGTTACAGATTTTCCTCACTGACATCAATAGGAAAGTCAAAAATCAACAGCAAATCTACAATGAAATTTTATCTTTGCAGATTTTCTAGCAAAAACACAAATTTAGTTTTTTCATATTTTTAACAAATTGATTTTATTTATGTTAAAATGACATTTGCACTGAAAATCTGCAGCTGCAAATCCATATAAAAAAAACTGCTTGATTTGATGCAGATTTGCCTATGACGATTTAACTGGAGAAATACTGTGATTTTTCCTGTGCAGAAAATCTGCAGCATTTCTGTACCATGTGAACATTAACTAGTGCTCTGGAGAGAAAAGAATGTGCATGCAGCTCATTAGGTGGATGTTATGAGTTAACTGCTTATTTTAGTTCCATGTTCCCGGTGCATGGAAAAGGGGTTTGGCCAGAGAAAAATGACCGGATACCAGTATTTTTGTTTATGCTGACTTTGGGAAGGTTATTAAATAAAAATTTAAGCAAAAACTGTTTCCCAGTTTTAAAAGGGCAGTTTACACGGGTTTTTTCCGAAATTGGGGGGGAGGGTTTTACCCCGCAATTACGTCAGCTCTGTGCAGCGGGGGCGGGGCGGAGGGGGGGCATTGTCCATGGCGCGTATCCCGCCGGGATGATGTGCATGTCATTTTCTCCCCCCTCGGCATATTTGCCGAGCAGGGAGGAGAGACGGAATCCAGTTCTCAAATGAAACGGGATTAGTTACCTGGGACGGATTTCAGCCTATTGCAGCGCAAATACGCGCACAATACGGCTGAATACGTCCCAAATAAGCCGTTGAACGAGCCAAGGCTCGTCACAGGCGATTTGGCACGGATTTTCACCGTACTGCGCACCGTATTTGCGCTGCGTACGGCTGAAATCCGTGTGTCATTACGGTAATCCACAGTTCTCATAGAGAACTGGATTCCGTCTCTCCTCCCTGCTCAGTGAATACGCCGAGGGGGGAGAAAGTGACATGTCAATTATTTACGGCGTGTACGCGCCGTGAATAATGAATGTCTATGAGGCCGGCGAGCTGTCGGCACCCCGCCCCGCCCCCACTACATGGCAGCCGGCGTAATTGCGGGGCGAAATTACGTCGGCAATAAGCCGTGTGAACTAGCCCTAAGGGTCCAGTAAGTAAACAATTACTGTGTGTGAAGTCTTGTGGATTACAAACACACTAATTGATTGCTCACATTCCAAACAGTTTAGATAAGTGAAAAAAGCTTGCTGGTAACAAACGCAGTTTAATTGAAGCGCAGTTAAAACTGCACCAAAACTGCACTGTGTGAAAACACCTTTAGGAGTTAAAGGGGTTTTGCCACGATGTAATGTTGAAGTGGGATCCTCCAAAATGGGTATTTAATCACTTTTCTAAATATATGTGATTGCAAAAAGTGAAGCCTCTGAGAGCTACAGCCTGACTTACCTGCCCTTAGTTACTGTATATACTCGAGTATAAGCCGACCCGAGTATTAGCCGAGGCACCTACTTTTGCCACAAAAAAACGGGAAAGCTTATTGACTCGAGTATAAGCCTAGGGTGGGAAATGCAGCGGCTACTGGTAAATTTCAAAAAATAAAAATGAATACCAATAAAATTACATAGCCAGTTTAATGTCCCTCATAGGCAGATATAAGCAGGTATAGGCAGTTTAATGTCCCCCATAGACCAATATAGGCAGTATAGGCAGTTTAATGTCCCTCATAGGCAGGGTATAGGCAGTTTAATGTCCCCATAGACCAATATAGGCAGGTATAATGTTCCCCCTTTGGCAGGTATATGTCCCCCTAGGCAGGTATAGGTCTCCATAGGGGGTATAGGTCTCCATAGGCAGGAAATGGGTTTCCCATAGGCAGGTTTAGGCAGGAAATTTTGTCCCCCTGGGTGGTTTATAGCGGGTATAGTCCCCCCAAAGGCGGGTTTATAGGCAGTTTTTGCCCCGCCTAGTGCTGGTTAAAAGCAGGTATATGTCCCTCAAAGGCTTGTTACAGGCGGTTTTATTTCTCCCTGGGAAAGGTAATAGGCATTTTTAAGGTCCCCCAAAGGCCCGGGTAATAGGCGGGTTAATGGGGTCCCCCATGGGGAGGTTATAGGCAGGGGGTTTTAAAAAAAAAAAAAAAACATTTTAACCTCGCCCTGTAAGGGTTGGGTTTTGGAAATTTGCTGGACCCCCCAAGCGATGATATTAAAAGCCCCCCAGGGAACGGAGCCCTAAAAACCCCCCGGTTTTCCCCGGGACCCCGCCCCCAAAGCGGGATGGATTTGCTGCGGCGGTTGGGGTTTCCCGGGTCTTTACCCCTACGTTTTTTTGCTTGCTGGTTGGCCCGGGGTACTGCGTGGGTTACAAAATTTCCGAAATCCAAAGGATAGTCGGGGACAGGCAAAGGTCGGGGGCAGGCGGCGAGGTTCGTGGTCAAAAAGCCCGGGCCAAAAGGGTTTGGGCAGGCGGAAAACCGGGCCCAAAGGTCAGGAAAGGGGCGGAACGAAATGGTACAGGGGTTTAATCATACAGATTCTAAAAATCCCAAAAAACTCCGGCCCCACCCCAAACAACCCGGGGAGTGCTGGGGGCGTAAAACCTTACTTAGGACCAGCCCCCCGGCAATGGGCCCCAATTACCGGGAAAACCGGGCCCTTTAAAACTTGCCCCAGCTGCGCGCCCGGGGTTCAGGGGAAGGGCGGGCATGCCCCAGGGCCCGGCCCGGGGGTTTTGGGGCCCGGGGTTGGGCTTTCCCAAACCGGAGCGGGGGCCGGTAAGGGGGCCGGCGGGGAAAACGGGGTGGTGGGCGGGTGACCGCGATCCCGCGCCGGCCCCCCAGCAGGCAGGGGAACGGCCCCGCAGGAGCTTGGGCACCGGGGGGGGGAAACCCCATGATTAGAACCCCCCCCCCTTTAAGGCCCCCCCTTTCCTTTTTTTAAACCTAGCAAGGAGTTTCAGGTGACAGGTTGCCTTAAAGGCAACCCCCAAAAAGCTCCTCTGGCACCAACCCCTTTCCCCAAGTAATTTAAAAAAGAACCGTTTCCCCCTAAATTGTTTTCTGCCCCCAGCACCTCCTTGACCTCAAAGATTTTATCAATTTGGGCCACAGGAGAAGGGGGAGACAGATCCCCCCGGGAAAACGTTTCAGCCACCCAGGCTTGAGGGCGGGACATGGAAGGCGTTGGGGGAAACCCCCAAGAGGGGGGAGGAAAAGGCGGAGCTTGTGGGGGAGCCCGGGGTTTTAAGCTGCCCGATGTACCAAAAAAAGGGCCCAAATTTTTGGGGGGGCCCAAAATTTGTATTTGGGGCCACCTTGAAGTGGGGGGTTATTTTCCCGTTTCCCAAAACCCCTTTTTAAAGGGGCTTAAATACGGGGGGCGGGTTCCCGGAACCTATCGGCCTAAAATTTTAAGAAAGATTTGGAAGTCCGAAAAAGGGGCCTGCGGGGGAAATTTATTCCCGTATTTGGGCAATCCAGGGCGGAAAACGTGACACAAAAGGGCTAGGGGGAGGGGGGGGGATTGAAAAAAAAAAAACCCAAAAAAATTTAAAAAGGGAGCGGCTCTAGCGGATCGAGTCTAGGGAATTATGGGAAAAATTTCCCCAATCAGGGGGAAAAAGGTCAGACCATTTTACCCCTTAGGGGCAGACACAAAATGTAAGATAAGAAACCTAAGACTTGGTTTTCCCTCTCCACCCGCCCATTTGGTTTAGGGGTGGGGATTCAGACGAAAAAGTCCAGATGAATGCGTAACTGAGCACACAGAGCCCGCCAAATTTAGATAAAATGGACTCCCCCATAAGGGGTTTACATGCAAAGGGGGCCCGTGTAAGCAAAAAATGTGTGGGGAAAGGGAAAACTTTGGGGCCGCTTGGGGGGCCCGGGGTTTAAACCCCGGGGAGGGGAAAAAAAATGCGCCATTTTAGAAAAAACTTTTTAACCCCCCACCCCCGAAAGACCGGGGTTTCCGGAAAAGGCCCCGTAGGCCGTAACAAAAATTTTTTTTTCCCAAAATGGGACCCACGGTTTCTCTGGCACCAGGGGAGGCTTGGGAAACAGACCCGGGGGTTGAGGCGAGGAAAAAATTTGTTAGGGGACCGGAGGGGACAGGCCAAGACCAAAGTTTAAATTTTCCGAGCGAGAGTGGGGCCACCAATAGTTCGGGAGATCAGTTGTAAAGAAATTTTTTTAACTCCAGGATGGGCCAGCCGTACGAGAGGAATGTCCCATTTTAAGAAAACCAGGGCGCAGGCAGGAAAGGACGTAGGTCTTTCCCCGGGGTTGTGTTTAAGATCCACAGGAGCTCTGGGGAAAAAGGGCCCTTCCGGGGGATAATGTGCTTTCAAGGGGGGGCTCCAAGCCACCGTGTTCCCAGGGATCTAGAGGAGCGTCCGGGCCCTGCAAATTTTTTTCAGCCGGTCGAAGTGTAGGAGGAAGTTAAAAACGGGCGAAAAAAAAAGGGGCCCCCGCTTGACAAAGGAAATTTAAAAAGTTAGGCAAGGGTTGGAGATATTAGAAGGGGTTTTTGGGTCCCTTTAAAATTTCTATGGGGGGTTTAGCCCCCCTCCAAAGGGGAACCCCTTTTCCCCCCCAAGGCTAACTTTATTGCCATCAGGGCCCCCATCACCGATAGGTAATTGCGTTTGGGTGAAGGTTTTTGGAGAAGGAAACCACAAAGTCCGCAATCTCCCCGGGAAAAAGACTTTTTGAAGAAAAAACAGCGGGGGCACCAACTGAGGGGGCTCGGCCCCCCTAAAAATAAACCGGGGGGTTTGGGGTTCCCCTACGAACAAGGACAGTAGCAGGGAAACGGAAAAACAAGGTTTTTAAAAACGCTTAAGGGCTTTTTTGGGCTTCAGGGGGACCATTTATTTTTTTTTGGGGGGCCCCCCTTCCCTTTGGGGATGGTAAGGGAGCCCCAAAGAGGGGAATGCGGGAAAAAATTGGCCCCCGTAATAATTGGGAAAACCCTTTAAAAAGGGGCTGGATGGCTCGTAGGGCCCCCCTTTTTGGGGGCCCCCTTTCAGGGCCGTTTAGAGCTTGGAGGGGGCCCTCTGGGGGCCCTTGGGTCCAAAACGATGTCCCCTAAAGAAGGGCCCGGGGGACGCTTCAGACGTTCCTTCTCCCAAACTTGGCAAAAAGTTGGGGTTAGGAGACTGAGCACCTGGCGGGCAAGGTGGCGGGAGTCTTTTAATCTGGAGTGAAGATTTAAAAATGTCTTTCCCGGTTTGACTATTTTACACAAAACGTTTTAGAAGGTCACGGAAGGTTTTCATTTACAAGTTTTGGAACACCCCCGCCGGAGGGGGTTTTCGAGACCCCAAAGGGTTACAGATATTTTAAAGTGGCCATCATGGGGGTTAAAAACTGGTTTTTTTTTCGTCGCCTTTCCCGGATTCGAATCAAAATTTTAAGCACCCTGAAGATCCGGTTTAGAAAAAAATTTTTTTCGCCCACGAACGGTTCAAATAGCCGGGGAAACAAAAGCAGGGGGTAACGATTCTTTTTTTGGGTTTTTTTTTATTTTTTGGGCCCCGGGTAATCGATTTCTGGGGCCCGGGGGATTCCATCCCTTTTTTTTCCCACAAAGAAAATCCGGCTCCCGCAGGGGGGGACGGGCTTGGGGTATAAAGCCCTTTTCGGAGATTTTCCCTTTTTAAAAACTCAGGGCATCGCCTTAAATCTCCCCGGCTAAAAGAGGGTAAACTCGCCTCGGAGAGGAGTAGCATTTGGGTTGCAGATCGTTTTGGGCCCATCCCAAAGGGCCCGGTTGGGGGGCAGAGTCCCCGGCTTGTCCCTTTTGGAAAAAAAAATCCCGGGAAAAGTCCCGGGAAGGAGCAGGCAGCCTGGCAAGACTTCGAAAGGTTTTTTCAGGGGGCAGGGGCCCTAGAAGCAGGGCGGGGGTTTCCCCAAGGCCCTGGAGTGGGGATGCCTGGGGCCCCAACGAAGAAAATCGCCTGTTTTTCCCGTCGGGGGGCCGGGGCAATTTTCTCGTAACCAGGGGAAAGGGGGAGAAAAGGGTCTCAGGGGGAAAAGGAAGGGGCAGCAAGAAGTTTTTACATTTCCTGGGGTTAGGGGTGCCAACTGCAAGGTTTAGGGGGGAGTCAGAACCCCAATGGCATCCTTGGGGGCATTCGCCATGACAGAGGAGACAAACTGGGGGTTTTTGCAGTTCGGGTTTACTGGAAAACCGGACCCGGGACAAAACCCGCCCGTGATGTTTAAATTTTTCCCGCGGACCCCGATTTCCCGGAAGGGGGGTGGCCTGAAAGTATGTTTCCGGTGAAGTTCCCAAAGTTACCAGGGGGTCCCAAAAGGGGGGGAAGGCCCCCACTGCACCTAGGGATGCCTTTTCCCAAAGAGCCCTTTGGGGCGGGGGAGATTTTCCTGGACGCACAGGAAAAGTCCCCAATGAAGGGCCGGGAAACCCCCACAATAGAAAAACAAACTGCCTAGTCCTACCGCGTGAGCGTTCCCTTTCCCGGGTCAAGTGAGGGCCCTTTTAACCTGCATGGGTTCATCCTCATGAAACCCTTGGTGGAAAAGTGGGGCGTTGAAAGACAGGACAAAAAGGGGGTACCGACTGGGCCCCAGTAAGGTCCCCGGTTTGGGGATGGAGCTTTGTTGTCTCTCCCCAAAAACGAGTGTCGAAACCGGGTGGCCAACCGAAACAAAACGTCCCAAAAAGATTTGGGAGGTCCCCACCGCGCGAGCTCAACTTTTTAAACCCCGTTCCCGGGAGGCCCTTGGGCCCGAAAAAATCGCCACCCTTGCCTCTTTTTTCCCCGTTAGTTCGGAGGGGTGGGGTGCGGAACGCCCAGTTTGATTTACCCCCGGGAGTGTCACCCTGCCCGGGGGTGGAAGGGAGAAACTGCGGCAGCGAAGGGGGTTTCGACCAGGTTTTGGGGACAGTACGAAATCCCCGGGGGGAAGGCTTGGCAGATTAGCCTCAATTTGGGTTTTCCTCTGTCCCAAAGCGGGGTGGCCCCCGGCCAGAGCTTTTGCCCGTTTTGGGGGGCTAATTTTTAAAGGCCCAAATTTACCCGGTCCCGTAGGAAATTTATTTTCCCAGAACCCCAATTTTTGAATGGGGGCACCCGAAGATTTAAGCCTCTGCACTTCTTGGGGTCTCCTCATAACGAAGGGGGGGGGGCAGATGCAAGAAGGGCCCAGTGCAGGAAAAGGTACGGGGCCCTGGTCTGCGGAGCAAATGGTGGGAGGCGGGAAAGGCAACAGCCCGGGGCGGCGGTTGGGGGGGGGCGCAAGGTTTTTTGCATCATGGCCCGACTGGGCAATTTCGCTGACTCTCTGGGGACGGCCCCCGTAACGTCCCGGGGTTCAAAGGGGAGGTACCCTGGCGGAATCCCACGGGGCCCCCATTGTATTTGGAAAGGGTTTTGGTATTTCGCTGGACCACCCCAAACGATGAAAATTTTGCCCCGCCAGGGAAAAAGGAAGTCTTTTAAGTAGGCCCCCCCCGGTTTTTTACCAGAGGGCCCCCCGCAAAGCGGGGGGGACTTGCGCGGCGTGAGGCTCCAGGGGGTTCCCTGACTTGACTTTCTCGCGGTGGGGGCCGGGGTACGCGTGGTACAGAATCCCTAAAACCCCAAAAAGGGTATCGGGGACAGGGGAAAGGCAGGGGAGGCGGCAAGATTTGTTTGGTTTAGAGAAAGGAGAAGGGGTTTGGGAGGGAGCAAAATGGCAAGGTCAGGAAAAGGGATGTGGAACGGACTGGTTCACGGGAAACAATACGGACTCTAACCCCCTCTCCAAACTCCCCTGGAACCACAACAAAAAATTGGCAGTGAGTGCTGGGGGGGTATTCCCTTTTATAAAGGGCCCCGCGCCCGGGAAAAGGCCCAAAAACCGGGACCTGGCCCTTTTAAAACTAGACCAGCCGTCGCGCGCGTGTAGGGGGGGGGCATTTCGCACGGGGGCCGGGACGGGCAGGACGGCGGTTGGGAACCGGGAGCGCGGCCAGGGGAAGGGGAGCCGGGGTGGTAACGGGGGTGGGCCGCGGGGGACCGGGATGCCCGCGCCGGCCCCCAGCAGGCAGGGAACGGCCGCAGGGCAGCGGCACCCACGGCCGCCGGGGGCAGCCCCCCCCCCCCCCCTTGGGTCCCCCCCTCCTTTTTTTAAAACCAGCAAGGAGATGGGGGACAGGTTCCCTTTCAGGCTCCCACGAACGCCCTCTGGCCGAACTCCTTCCATCAATAGAAAAAACCCGCTTCCCCCCCCCTGCTTCTGCGCACACCCCCCTTGCCCCAAAGATGTTACGAGGCCACGGGAGAAGGCAGACGATCCACGGGAGAAGCGATTCAGCACCACGGGCTTGAGACGAGACGGGAAGGCATTCGGGACAAAGAGTGGGAGGCAAGCGAACTTGTTGGAGACCCGTTAAGTGACGAAGTACCACAAAAGGGCCCAAATATTTTGGGCGCCCGGGGAAGGGGCCAAATTACCGGGGCCTGGCCCTTTAAAAAACAGACCAGCTTTTGGCCCGCACGCTAGGGGGGGGGTTTTCGCACGCGGGCCCGGGGCAGACAGGAGCGGCGTGCACCGGAGGCCGGGCCCGTAAACCGGGGTGGGGAAAAGGTGGTGCGGGGGACCGCGAGCCCGCGCCGGACCGCCAGCAGGCGGGAACGGCCCCCCGGGAGCAGCGGCCCCCGGGGCACCCCCCTCCCCCCCGGCCCCCTTTTTTTGACCCGCAGGAACATCAGGGACACGCGGTCACAACGTCCTTGCCAAACCCCTTTTCCGCCCCCTGGGGAAAAACCCTTCACCTATCCTTGGGGGGATCCAACAAGTGAAGAGTTGCCACAGAGGGCCAGCAGTCCCCCTGGGGAGGGATTTGCAAGGTTTAAAGGAGCGAGAGGGAAGGTTCCCGCGGGAGGGCCACGCAGCGAAGCGGGGAGTGACGAGAAAACCCAAAGGCCAAAATTTTTTGGGCGCCGGCATTAAATTAAGGGGACAAAGTTTAATTAGACACGCCCAGGGGAGGGTGCGCCGGCGCCCTTTAGGACAGGACCTGAAGGGGGCGCCAAGGTTGGGAGAAAAGGTGTTTTTGTATAGGCGAACGCAAGTTTTTTTTGAAACACAAAATTTCCCCTGTCCGTTCCCCGAATGCCAGGCCCTTCCCCCGCAGTGGTCTTTTTTTTGTCTGTTTTAGCAGTTTAAGGCTATTTTCAACGCTTAAAAGTGAATATTTCAGTCCATAATTACCCCCGGGGCCAAATTCGGTGAAAACGTCCCAGTCTTTAGGAAAAACTTTTTGGATTACGTCTCCCCCGCTGGGCAATCGCCGGGGGGGGAGATAATTGAATGTGAATTACCAGCGGGCTTATATGCCCCCCGCTTCCGCCCCGCCACTGGCCAAACGGCTAATTGGGGGCGTAATTAGTCCGCAGTAAGCGTGTGAACCTCCCTAAGAGGTAATGAACTCATTTTTCATGGAAAAAACCCTTTAACTTTTTTTGCTTCCAGCCCCCCTGGCCTGCCTCGTCTTGATGTGGCTCGGTGGGGTATTTGAACCTCACCCCCTGTGTCACTTGGGATGTGACTGTTTTGTGTCCCTACAAATTTTCCCCTTTGTCCCTGTTTGTTTTGTATTTTATATTTTTGGACTCCGGCTTGCTTTCTCGGTTTTACTTCTACTCTACAATTTGGTGCCACGTAGAAACCTGGCTTTTGGCCTCAGTTCGTTTTACTATTCTAGTTTGATTTGTTTTTATTCTGTTTTCCAAGTCCTCCCTGTTTGTCCTGTTGGTCTCCCCATTTGTTTGTTTTCCTACATCTCTGTGGTGGGGGAAACCTTTTGCAGCCAAGTCCATCCTGCTTTGCGTCAGGTGGTTTTAAACTGTGCCTGCCCAGAGGGTGTCTGATTGCAGACAGCAGTTTTGAGTGGAGTCTGTTTTGCTATTTTTTGTGTTTTTTTTGGAAATGGCTTATCTGGAACCCCCTTACCCGTGGACGCAGTTGAAATACACTTGAACTTTCTTTTTCTTTTTAAGCAGTGTATGACTTTTAACAAAATTTTTTTAACAGAACAATGGCAAGCATCAAAAATAATTTTTTGTCATATGCACCCTGCGTTTTTGCTCGGGACTGCGAAAAAACTCTATGTTGTTTTGTCTTTGTCTCTTCCCCGGGCCATTCTCCCTCTCCTCACTCCTTTTGTCTGTCCTCACGAGTACCCTTCCCCAAAAATTTTTGAGTCTGCCAGTTTTTTAAAAAATTTTTAAAAGGGGCCAGGCAACTGATTTTCCAATCACCGGTCGCTGGACCCTTTATGTGGCCACTTCCTGCTACTCGCCAGTTTGTTGGTGTGTTTTGCCTTGTGCTATTTTTGCTGCTCTACTGTGTTTCTGGATTTTTAACCAGTGTTAAAATGACTGATATTCTTACCTGCCCCGAATTTCCACAGTTTCTGACACGCCTCAATCGCTATCTTGACCCTGCTGCACCCCAACCATGCAAGCGGGCCCAAACAGGGGGGGTTTTTAGGGGCTGTAGCCAAAAATTTTAATCTCCCTTTCTTGGTTCGGGGCACCTAGGGCTTTCCCTGGTTTTTGCTTAAGCAGAACAACTGCCCTGAGAAGGGCGACCCCGCACTGGGGCCTATCCTGAACAAGCCCTAGTCAACACAGGGGCCACACACACAAATGACAAACAGCCAGAGACACACCAGAAAACACAAAAGTAGCAGAGTCAGACGGGCCAAGGTCAAACTGGGAGATCACGGAGTACAGAGTCAGCAGGCAGAAGAATAGTTGAGATAATAACGAAGTCTAGAACCAGAGGAATTCCAAACGAACAAGAGACATAAGCCAGGATACAAAAGAAATCACAGGCAAAGAATCACGAAACAGGTGAGGATTGTGGCAGGTAAATAACCATTAAGGTTCTGTATAGAATTCTGGCTGAGGCTAGAAAGAGAGAGAACCTCATAAAGGGCAATACACACACTACTCACAGTGGGCTCTGGCGAAGAGCTGGGGGGCTCCTTAGACTCCACTCACTGGCATGGTTCATAGTTATCTCTCGCGGTGAATCAGAGGATCGACTTCCTAAGACCATGACAATATTTAATGGTGAACAACTCCCTAAAATTGTGTCATAGTCCATATGTCTAGTAAATGTATGAAATGTTTGATTGTTTTTAAAAGCCTGAAGCAAGCCCTAAAATCTGCAATGTTTTCCATTACATGTGTAAAGGGTTGTGCAAACTGCTGCATGATTTACATGAAAAATCAGCATCAACTCCACCATATCTGAACTGTAGTCTTTACAGTACACTACAGTGGTCCCTCAACATGCAATATTAATTAGTACAAATAACACCAGTGCCTGATCAAAATTTCTACCAAAACTAAGCAGCTAAGTGTTTCAGGACTTTCTGAATAGTCCCAAAATAAAGGCTAAATAAAATATACAGAACACTAGCACATTAGATAAGTGGGTAAACCAAAGTGTAAACAACGAATGGTAACAATTCAAATATGAAACATGTGGTAGTCCGGAGCATACGGAGGAAGGCAGTGGAGAGTGAGGTGGGAGCAGTAGCTCCGGGCCCGTCCATTGTCATGATGGCTATTACCTCGCTACCCACTCCTCTCATGCTTTTCCAGTACCCAGAAACAGTGAAGAGGGGGTCTGCACTCTAGAGATAATGGTGGTAATAGTTCCCCCGGGGCACACTCTGGTGGTCTCTCCCTCAACTGTCCGTGTGTTGATGGACGAGAGGCCTTCTTTAATTATTCCAGGCACAATGTTAAACACACAGGCGACAGTTACTTTCAATTACAGCACTCTTCACACAGTTATAGCCACTAAGCCATCAAGAAGAAGAACAGATATTGCCTCAGATAAAGTCCCTTGCAACGAGTGCCTTCCAGATAGGAGATCTGGGATATCCTCTATAAATTGGGGTATTGGGCCTGGCCAGAGGCTAACTGGATCCCAAATGCCATGAAGTGTGGTGGGACTAGGGTACCTCATGCAAACGTAGGAATCCAAAGTTCTGCTAGGTCAAGTTGAGTTTCCTTCTCTCTCCCGCCACTAAAGATGAATAACTGTGACTTATTTCCATATCTGCAAAGCAGTATGACTATACACTTTTCACAGACATGTGCACTAGCAGAATGCAGGGGTGAGACAGGTCAATAGGCATTTACACATAACATGAATAGTGCAATCATTAACAGATATAATGCAATTATTAATAAACATTAGTAAATGCAGATCTCTAAACACACTGCAATACTTATGTATAATAAATATAGGTAATAATATATAGGATAATAATGGTAAATATACTCCTTTTATAAAAATAATCAGCATGCTAATAGATTCACAAAATGCTGATCAAGAGCACAAAAGGAAGCTCCAGAGTGCACCACACAAAACACAGGAGATATTACCGAATGCAGTGGTGTCCTAACTTTACGTGATTCTAGCGTAGCACACTAGTGACGTCACTAATTGAAGCTAAAATGCTCCAAGATCCTATGTATTTCAGAATGTCACAGTTTCCTTCATCAGGATAACACAGCACAATATACTAGGACTTGTAGTTTCACCAGAGAAAGGGAAACAACTCTCAAAAAGGAAACATTGCTGCTCAGTCGCAGAAAAGGGAGGATACACACAGCACAAAGCAAGTACAAGATGCAAAAAACACCAATAGTTGATAAGTAAAGATGCAAAATATTTAAGGATTTTTTTTCTTTCTGTTATGTAGACAACCACCCTAACATACTGACAAAATCTACCAAAATTCTGTACAGGGATTTTTAAAAAATAAGAGCACCGGACTTTAAGACAACCAGGGGTTTTAGAGGGCAAAAATAGGGAAGAAAAAAAATTTTAAGCAAAAAAGTGTGGACTGAAGTGTGTTTTTTCTGGGGTACATGTGACTTTTTGATCACTTTTTTTTCAAATTTTTGGGGAATTTAAAAGGGCGACATGCATGCAATTTTGGCCCGGTGAATGCCAAATTTTCTGGGGATAAAAAATGCATAGAATGCGCCTGATTTATGAACCCACTCTACAGCGGGTCTTAAATCAATTGCATTCTTTGCTCGGGCCGGGCCCCCCTTTGACTGTCAAATTTTCTACGGGCGGGTTTCGCGCAGTAAATTTAAATTTCATGTCACTTTCTCCCCCTGGGGATTCGCCCAGTGGGGTTTTGGGAGGGTGGAATCCATAGGGACTCTTTTTTGAACTTTGGGTTTTCCGTAATTTTTCGAGACGGGTTTTTTAGTCATTTCTTTCAGCGCAAATCCGGCGCCCCCAGTACGGCTCCCAAACGCGCCCCAAAAAAGCCGTTTTTTGGGAACCCAGGCCTTACACTCTGCCTTTTGGCGGGTGTAACAGGTGTACATGTATGGCAGCTGCAGAAGCCTGCATAAGGCTTCCTGCTGCCATGGCAACTATTCCCCCCTGCAATTCATTTTGGGGGAAAAGCACCACTCCCCATTTCCCCCCGCCCCCCCCCCCCCCCCCCCCCCCCCCCCCCGCAGGCCGTTGCGGAGGTGTTAAGAGCAGGGATGGATCCAGCTCCATCTCTGCTGCTAGCAACGCCTTCCTCCTGCACGGAGCAGCTACCGTTCCCCCCACCAATTTCCTTCTACCAAAACAAACCCCCTGGGCCCGCCTAAGAGGCCCGCCCCTGAAAGATCTTGGTTGGCAGGAGATTTAAGTGCCGGGGAGGCTGCAGAAAAACCGAGGGGGGTTTTAAACCCCCGGCTTCCCTCAGCATCGCGGCACCGTAATACGGTATTATATTCAACATGTATGGGCTTAAAATATACCTTGGGGGAAAAAAAAGGGAAAGGGGGAAAAATAAACCCTTTCTTTAAGGGTGCTTAAATTTAATTTTGATTCTTTGCTTTTTGGGAAAAATGGTTTGAATATCTTGGTTTTTAATGAAAAATATTTCCCAAATTTAATTTTGAAATTAGGGGGAGGATTTTAAATGTTGTTTACAAAAAGGAAACACATTTTTTGGGTTTTAACTCTTTTCTAACTATAAACCATGAATAATTTTTGCTTTTTTTTCAGGCCCCAAAAAAAATTGTCTTAAACTCATTTGGGTGAAAAATTTTTTAAAAATGTGTTTCATCTTCTTTCATTTTTGCAATACATAAATGAAACATCGTAAAAACACAGGATCAGACCAGAAGATGGAGCAAGTACACTAAATATACAAAGCAGGAAAGCACCCAATAAAAACCAAAAACAGCAACACCAAATCTGGGACTCACTGATATAGACTACTTATATAGTGGACAGCAAGATTATCAATTGAATATATATTTAGTATCTTACATAAGTGAGTACACTCATCACACTTTTGAAAATGTTGTATTGTATTATTTCATGGGACAACACTGACACTTTAATACAATGTAAAGTAGTCAATGTACAGCTAGTATAACAGTATAAATTTGGTGTGCCCTCAAAATAACTCAACACAGTCATCAATGTCCAAACCACTGGCAACAAAAGTGAATATAACCCTAAGTGAAAATGGACAAATTGTGTACATAGTGGCAATATTTTGTGTGACCACAATTATTTTCCAGTAGTGACTTAACTCTTTTGAGCATGGAGTTCCCTATAGCTTCACAGGTTGCCACTGCAATCCTCATCCACTCCTCAATGATGGCATCAAGGAGCTGGTGGATATGCTCCTCCACCTTCTGTTTGGTCTGTAGGTCTGGAGCCATGCTTGGCAAGTTCAGGACGAGGTGCCATGTTGTACTTCCAGTGACCAGTATGAGAGAGTGTAAGAGCAATTACACCAAATTTAACACACCTCCCCATTCACACCAGCTCAGCCGATCTTCAGACTAGCATATTGGTGGGAGTAGGAGTAGCAGCATTAATTAGTTTCCTCATTACAATATAACCTCCAAACACATGTTCAAGTCAGAAAGGAGGTAGCATTTTATATAGTTCTGGTCCTTTGTGATTGCAGTGTTGTATGCACTAATATCACCCAGCAAGGCTTAACTGACATCTCTCCCACAGGGCAGTATTTAAGTACTGGTACCAATTTGGAGCACAAAACAAGCTGAAAGGTTCCTTTTAACTTGTTCTCTGCCTTAGACCTCTAGGATGTTACTATAAACCCATTAAAGGGGTTGTCTCACCATACTGTTTCACAAAGCCACAGCCAGCTTCAGACTTGCACTTCCTGGTTAGGCTGTGGGTGGGTCTACAGCAGTGATTGGCAGAACAATTCTGCTGTTCCTAGTTGAGCCTGTTAGAGGGACATGACTGTTGGAGGTTTATAAATATCATTGTACAAGGCTATAAAGCGCTAAAAGGTTGAAGCTGGTTTGTAAGTAATGCAACCAAGTTTCGTCTTGAAGGTAATAAACACAACATGGAGTGACATCATCATCCCGGACACTACAGGCTGTTAGAGAAGAGAGAGGTGGGCAGTAATTAGGGAAGCTTGTGTAAAACAGCAAGAGATAAGATCTGCTATAACCAAAATCAGAACTGCAAAGTATTTGGAGATAGTTGGAAAACGGTTTTCTTGGCACGCTGAATCACTGACTGACCAGCAGTTTTGCTTTCACACTGTCTCCTCAGGCTGTCTCCTCCATTACCTTGACAGAGCAGGAGCTTGTTATCTTTACCACAATTACAGATAACTTCATGTTCCTCAGTGCTCACAGTACTTGTACCTTTTGATTCCTTTAGCTGTTTAATCTAATAAGTTCACTGAGGGCTCAGCCCAGTCAGTCCATCCCTGGGATGACCTCACTCCTGCTCTCAATTAATCAGATAACAGATATGCAGGTTACCATAGAAAACTGTGGCACTGAGAGACCTGCTAAACTGTCTATAGCTCATGACTGAAGTAAAATCTACTGACCAATATTTAAAAAAAATGTCTTTATTTAACAGTGCCCTTATGTTGAAAGCTAATCTTCATAGTGAGAAAACCCCTTTAATTTATCAATGAAACAGGAATAGCCCTTTAATTACCCTATTGGATTATTATTATATAGTGCTATACAGCAATATGTATTTACTGCTGTCATGGATTTCCTGGTTTAGAAGAAACAGTGTTTGCGCCCCTGCCAGCTTTCCTCACTAACTACATAGACTTAGTGGAATCACTGACCATTGCTTTTTTTTTTCTTTTTTTTAGCTCAACCGGTTGTCTCTTCGGTTAATCCAGTATCTAGTGGCCAGGAATAACTCCCTAGCTTCTGAGTTCCTCTTTAGGTCCAAGTGTCACCATAAAAACACTCCAATTCTTTGGGGCTTGTGAACAGCTCAATGGCTGAACAAACATGAACACAGTAGCTAGCAACTTTGCCA
This sequence comes from Phyllomedusa bahiana, assembly GCA_025379985.1. Taxonomy (NCBI): domain Eukaryota; kingdom Metazoa; phylum Chordata; class Amphibia; order Anura; family Hylidae; genus Phyllomedusa; species Phyllomedusa bahiana. Next base: position 19,183 of record JAODAL010057423.1, read on the forward strand.
TTTATGCTGACTGGGAAAATATCACATGTGCAGCTAATTGCTAGAGCAAGATGAAAAACTGCACACCAACTTTAAACACCTATTCACACCGCATGCAGAAAAGCCGCAGTATAATGCATGGGGAGATTGCACAGATGCAAAGTAACCAAAAAAACAATCACTCATACAACCTCAGGGCATGAGGGAGGGTGGTTTCCGGGACTACAATTGCATATAATAAGGGATACAAAAGTGTGCCATAAATATAGATATGTGTGGTACACAATGCTGGCTTACAACCTATTAGTGACACCTATACTATTAGACCAGGCGGGCTGCCAGCATTTTCTAAATGTTTCCCAACACAACACTGGCACACTCTGCTCCCCAGCACTGTTGGGCAAATAAAAAGGGCATACTGGAAAAATATTAAATATGAGGTATTAGTTGGTAATGGGGCCCCATGACACAAGCTCTCATGCCTCTTCACCGCTCCTCATGTCTTGTGAGTCCCTACACTAACAACTTTACAGAAAAAACATACAAAAATGGGACATTACTTACTCAAAAAAAACACTCCAATTCTTTGGGGCTTGTGAACAGCTCAATGGCTGAACAAACATGAACCCAGTAGCTAGCAACTTTGCCATTTATGCTGACTGGGAAAAAGATCACATGTGCAGCTAATTGCTAGAGCAAGATGAAAAACTGCACACCAACTTTAACACCTATTCACACCAGCATGCAGAAAAGCCGCAGTATCACCATGTTGAATCCTGATGCTGAATGGCAACAGGTTATAATGTACAGTGGCATGCATAAAAATCTGACACTGGATGACCCAGTACAGTGGCCCCTGAACCTGACTTGGAGCTCAGAAGCTTGTTCTTGCACCTGAATAAAATTACTGGCCTGGTTTGGGGCTTAAATTAATTATTTAAGGGTCCTGGTCTATTCATGCAAGCAGAGCCAGACCGTACTGAGTTTAGCTTGTTAGCACAATAAGGTGGTGTTGACTGTAAATGTGGGCACGTTGGCAGGGAAGCAGTGGGAAAAGAGTGGCCCAGGTTTGTTAACCAACCCAGGTTTATGATCTACTTTTTCCACCACTGGTAGGTTGCTAACATGGAGAATCATAGGTCTGCATATAAGCTGTAGACAGAAAGAGGCAGGACATTTTAATTGAAATACTATTGTAAAGATGTGTCAGATTTCATTGTGGATGCTTTGAAACAATTAGAAAATTGTCTGGAAATGAGCACATACTAATATTAATGGAATTACTAGTTAATATATGCAGTGTATGTTTATATATTGATAAAAAGTATGCCCGTACTTGACGTCTTTTTCTCATCTGGCTATATAACATTCAAGTACACAGATACTATGAATAAAAATAGTGCTGCCTGTGGGAGACTCATGACAACTGTGGCATTGTCTACTTTCTTGCACAGTGCAGAGAATGAAGCCAAAGGTTTTTAATGAAGTGGGATCAGGAGACAAGGCGCCTTCATTTCGGAACAGTTTTATGTTGTGTATAAAGTTACACCCCAACTTTGTTATTGGCTTTTTCAGGTTTTTATTGCGGGGTGTTCTTTATTTCCCGATAGAAGAGAAGTGAACTGAATGTATCTCATGCAGCAAAGACTAGGGGACAAATGCACAAATGTAACGTATTTAGGATTCTGTTCTGTGAATAGTTTCATGGCATAAAAAGGGGATTTTTATTGTTCATACTACATAAGAGTGAATGCTGTGTTTGGACAGGACACATTCTATTTTTTGTTAGCAAGAAGAGTAGAGAACTGTAAAGATAACAAATTTGAACTCTTTGAAAGATGGAAATTCAGCCATATTTTAATGAAATCAGTATTAACAGTCATAAATATTTTTATTTGCTTTACACAATAGCTGATACAATTAAGCAGTGAAGAATGTTATCATCCTTGGAGAGTCTTTTTTCTGTTAAAGGGGATTTATCGTTTGAGCTGCTCGTGCTGTTTCTTTTTTTTTCCCAGATTGAGTTTGCCCCAGGGGCTGTTTTCCCTCAGCAGGCTGTCTCTCTCCCTGGGGCGGTCCCCCTCACTAAGACTGTGACTCATCATTTTTTTTTGAAGCGGGGGATGCAAGGGGTTTCTGGATATAACAGCCCCGTAGCTCCTGAAATGCTTATGTCGGGACCCCTTTGGGGCTCCAAAGGCGCAAGCACCTTTTTACTATTATACTTTATTTACACACTAAAAAGCCAGCAGCTTTAACTTCTGTTTAGTGGTATTAAACCCAAATTGTATGACAACAGGCAAGACCTTTACTCAATAAAAGGAAAATGTCGCTTCAAGCAAAATCCTGCTTTGCTGTCGTGATATGAGTGAAAAACATGGGGGGGTGAGAAGCAAATCAGCTTTGAGAGAAGAAACCCGTCAACCTGTAACTGACTTGGCTGAGGTATAGCGGTAGAGGTTGGGTTTTTCAATGAAGGGGGGTTTTAAGTTTTAGTTCCCCTGGGCAAAATTCCCCCCCCCCCTAAATTTAAAAATATGTAGGAGACCTAAAAAAATTGCAATCCCCTATAATGATATATATAACATACATAGCTCCCCTTTTTCATGTCTCACCCGAGAGTTTCATTGTATCACTATGTTGGAAGTGCTTGGTTGATGTGAGTATGGGGCCTTTTTAGGGGAGTTTCTGTGCGTGTGTTATAATAAAATTTAGTGTCTACACATATATTTCATATATTTACATAGTGAAAAATTTATAAAAAAAAAAAAAAAAAAAAAAAAACAAGGGCTTGAACCCCCAAAATCGTCTTGCCCAACTGATACCTATGCACTGATACACAAGCAAGTCATACAGACACAATGTTGATCCTTTTGTTATCACTACAATATAAAATCATAAGGAGGGGGGTTTATTCGATCTGAGGAAAAGAAAGCCCTCTTTTCAAAGAACCTGTGAGGAGGTGAATCAACCTCTTGGCAAAAAACCCTTTAAACAGGCAGTAATTGCCCAATCCCTTCCCCCTAGAGCTAAATGTAATGAGCCCGCAACTTGGTTTCACCCACGATTTTAACAGCTCAGAGGGGGTAAACACAGAGTGTGCAGGAGCCCAAACACCCGCGCAGGGGGGTGGCCATGACGTTTCCCGTCTAGGGGCTATCCCAAAAAGGTGAATGAAAGTCAGCCACCAAATTCCCGTGCAGGGGGCGGTCTAGGGCACAGGAATCGACCCGGGGGGGGTTTGACCCGCAACGAGAAAAAGAAGCAGATTTACAGCGAAGTGATATGCTAAAACCCAAATGACAGAGGTAAAGCAACCCCCAAATTTCAAAATGCTTATTTTTCTGTCCCCCTAATCTGGACAGATCTTTTTTAACGATAAAACCCCTTTTAAGGCCCCAAAGAGGCCCGGTGGCTTCCCCCCGGTGCCCCAGCCTGGCCCCCATTCAGCCTCACTTTCCCCATGCCACTTCTTTCACATGTCACTTCTTTCTCCGGGTACACAGTATGCGCCGGGAATTGCT
>JAODAL010057424.1:0-22684 GCA_025379985.1 Phyllomedusa bahiana
AAAAAAATGGTATCAGCAGCACTGCTTATTTTGAAAAATATATGGAGTGTCCACCTATAAACTGCATTGTGAGCGCTGTAAATTAAAAAAAAACAAAAACCCTACCAGAATTGCTGTATTTTCGTCATCTTGACTCCCAAAAAACAGATTAAATGAAAAGGTCCCCCCCAAATATGATACCAATATAAACTTCAATTCAACCCATAAAAACAAGCCCATAAACAGCTATGTACACAAAAAATAAAAAAGTTAAGACTCCCAGAAATGTGTTTTTTTTTATTTAAAAGTGTTTTTGATGTTTAAAAACATTAAAACATTAAGAAAAATATATTTGATATTGCTGTAATAGATGATTAAAAGGTAACCTGTCATTTATACCACACTGTGAACGCTATAAAAACTAAAACTAAAAAACACTACCAGGATTGCAGTATTTTGTTCACCTCACCTTCAGAAAACCTTGAACAAAAGCTATCAAAGTGTCATATGAACCTCATAATTGTACCATTAAAAAACATCAATTCATACTACAAAAACAAGCCCTTATGCAGCTTTGTATACAGAAAAATAAAACAGTTATGGCTGTCAGAATAGGATGACATAAAAGCGCAACTAAAACGAAATAAAATTGATATTGTTTAAACTGAACCGACCTGCATGGTAAAGTTATTATGTCATTTATACCGCATGGTGAGCGCTGTAAAAATAAAACCTGTAAAAATGGTGGAATGGCTTTTTTTTCCTCCATTTTCACGTCCCAGTGCTAAAAACTGTGGAATACCTGTGGGTCCAAAATGCACAATACACCCCTAGATGAGTCCCCTGACAGGTGTTAGATCCAAAATGGGGTGACTTCTGGAAGGCTTCACCTGTTCTGGTACTTTGAGGGCTTTACAAATGCAACATGGCACCCACCAAAATCTGTGTTCTACAAGCCTTTGTATGGCCTGCCATGTTGCCATACAGCAGTGTACACATAGGGTATTGCTGAACTTGTAAGAAATTGCGTAATAAATTTTAGGGTGCTTTTTTCCAGGATTCCTTGTAAAAATGTAACATCTTCAGCTAAAACTGCATTTTATTGGAAAATATAAAAAAAATATTTTCACAGTCTAATGTTTCTAATGTTAAAAAAAATTCTGTGACACACCTGTGATGTTAATATTATCACTACATGCCTGGATATATTCCTTAATGGGTGTAGTTTCCCTAATTAGTTTTTTTTAGGGGTGTTTATTAAGTTTTGGCACCTTAGGTTGTCTTCAAACCTGTAATGGCACCTAAAAAATATCGTAATAAAAATGAGACCACAAAATCCAGTAATTGCTCCTCCTACTCTGGGAATTGTGGTTGAGTCAAATAGCGCACTAGAGCAATATATAGGATATCACTAAATACAGAAGAATCAGGGGAATCAATATTGAGTTGCGTTTACCTGTTATCATCTACTGTGTTCCAGTAAATAATGGTTAGAAATTGAAAATCTTCCCACGGTTAAAAACTTACCAAACGCTGTTTTGAATACTTTAAAGGGTGTAGTTTGTTATATGGAGTCATTTATGGGAGTATCTAACATACAAACCCCTCAAAGCCATGCCAGAACTGGATTGGTACCTAAAATATCTGTGATTTTCTTGAAATTGTGAATATGGCTACTAAATTTTTAAGCCCCTTAATGTCACAAAAAAATAAAATGACATTTAAAAAATAATAAATAGTATATATATGGTAGATGCTAGTTGTAAACTATTTGTGTGGTATAACTATCTGTCTTAAATGTAGACATTTTTGATGTTTAAAAATGGAAAATTTTTCATAATTTTCACATTTTGATATTTTTCACAAATAAATAAAGATTGTAAGGACCACAATAAAGGACCACTCAACACTCAAAGCAAAATGTGTCAGTTTCTGAATCACAGAATAGTATATATATGGTAGATGCTAGTTGTAAACTATTTGTGTGGTATAACTATCTGTCTTAAATGTAGACATTTTTGATGTTTAAAAATGGAAAATTTTTCATAATTTTCACATTTTGATATTTTTTCACAAATAAATAAAGATTGTAAGGACCACAATAAAGGGCCACTCAACACTCAAAGCAAAATGTGTCAGTTTCTGAATCACATGGTGATAGGTAAAAGTATCAAAAAGTTATTCTCACATAATGTGACACATGTGAGACTTAAAAAATGGGTCCAAAACTGGCTGCGTTCTTAAAGGGCTAGTTTTAGCACCTTAGGGTGTTGGCACACCTGAAAAGGTGCATAAGAAATATCCTAATAAAAATAAGACCCCAAAATCTAGTAGGTGCTTCTCCTATTCTGAGGCTTATGGTTGAGTCAAATAGTGCCTTAGGCCCACACATGGGATATCTCTAACAATGGCAATATCAGGGAAATCAATTTTGGGTTGCATTTTCTTGGTAACATATTTTGTGTTCCAGTAAATAATAGACTAAAATTGAAAATCTGCAAAAAACTTTGAAATTTTGAGATTTGCTCTAATTCATTTACTTTGCGCTAATTCATGTGAAACACCTAGAAGGTTAATAAACATCATAGATGCTGTTTTGAATACTTTAAGTGGTGCAATTTTTTTAGGAGTTTTCTCACCATGCTGTTACAAAGAGCCACAGCCAGCTTCAGGCTCTTCAGACACTTCCTGGTTCGGCTGAGGGTGGTTCCAGTAATTGGCATATCAGCTCAGCTCAGCTGACTCTGTTAGAGTGACAGGAGTGCTAGAGGTTTGTAAATAGCATTGTACAGAGCTCTATGGGTCCGTCTACATGGCAAGCATTTCCAGTTCCTTTTTGACGAGGATTTGGATTTTCAAATCTGTCAAAAACAGACTGTAAAACCATCCCCATGGACCTAAATAAATAATCCGAGCTATATTCCACAAGACTCGAATTTTCTTAAAGTCGGATTTCAAAACTGCTGCTTTTCCAAAAACTTGCAACATGTTCATTCTTTCACCGTATGCCAGGTCAAAAAACGTGTCCCAAACATTTCTATGTTGGATCTGCATCCAAAACCCCATAGAGATGAATAGGACTCATAATCTAACTGTAAATCCAACACAAAAAAAGACCTAAAATCCATATTGAAAACTGGGTCAAAATACTCATCGGACAATGCAGTTTTAGGATTCAGAATCTGACGAGTATTTTGACATTTTTCGTGAGGACAAGATCTTAGGCCTAGCATGGAATTGAATAAAATTTGTGTTAAAAATCAGTATCCTTTTCCTCTTATCCCAGATTTGTTCAACCAGATATTTGTGGCTGCCTGGTTCCTCAAATTAGATTTGTGAGGTGCATATAATTTAATTCGCAGCCGCAAGAGAGATGAATTGAAGATGGATTATACTCATCCGATGGCCATTATGTGTATTTGGTCATGCCCTTCAGCTGAAGCATTACACCTGTTTTTCAAAATTTTGTTAAAGGGGATTTATCGCTTCATCAGTTCGTCTGTTTCATTGTACTTTCAATTTCTCAGCTCCTCAAATCCAGGCGCGTTTCTTCACCTTCCAGCTGGGTGTTTTTTTAACTGAAGGGGGATGACATCATCCCCTCCTTCACCGTTCACGAGTCAGTGTGTTTGTTTGAGATCAGTGGCAGGGGATAGCACATACCTGCTCTTCCCCTTTCTGTCTGAGTCTACATTTCACTGTGTCATTCCTCTCCCTATGCAGTCTTATTTTGTAAGAACTGTTTGTTTACATACCACAGCCCTGCATTCAGTCTAGACAGTCTTATATGAATTCAGAGCACAGATCTCTTCTCCTCTCACAGCTGGAGGTTTGTTACAGTTGAATCCAGTCTTCTATGAACTCATCCAGAGCAGCACAGATCTATGTTCTATGTTTACACGCAGCAGCATTAAGCACCAAGAACAATTCTGCTGTTTTCTAATTGTAGAAGCAGCTGCAGTGTTACTGTACAGCTGCTGGCTGTGCAGAGTGAAATGTTGCCAGCCCCTTATTCTGAGTGAGAGAGGCAGGAATGCACACTCCAGTGAATATGACTGTGGCCAGACAGAATGTAAATTAGTAGAGCCTTCAGCCAATGAAATGAAAGGAGGTGGAATCCTGCCGACACTGGGGAACAGTGTTTACAGAAAACGAAGATAAGGGAGACAGTGAAAACAAGACAGCATTGCAAATGACAGCCAATTGCAAAGTTGCTTGTTTTCACTATCCCCTTATTTTGAAGACCATTTAATGTAATGATAAAACCCCTTTAATGACATCTTCCAAAATCTTATTGGGTCGTATGTTATTGTTTATCTGGATGACATTTTGGTGTTTTCTCCTGACTGATTTTCCCACGTAGAACATATGTGTACTGTCCTGCAGATTCTGTGGGAGAACTATTTATAGTATCTCACAAAAGTAAGTACACCCCTCACATTTTTGTAAATATTGTATTATTATTAATATTGTATTATTATCTTTTCATGGGACAATACTGAAAATATGATACTTTGACACAATGTAAAGTAGTCAGTCTGCAGCTTGTTTAACAGTGTAAATTTGGTGTACCCTCAAAATATCTCAGTACACATCAATGTCTAAACCACTGGTAACTAGTGAGTACACTCCTAAATGAAAATGGACAAATTGTGCCCCAAGTGTTAATATTTTGTGCGGCTACCATTATTTTCCTGAACTGCCTTAACTCTCTTGGAAATGGAGTTTACTAGAGCCTCACAGGTTACCACTAAAATCTTCTTCCACTCCTCTATGACGACATCAAGGAGCTGGTGGATGTTAGCAACCTTGCGCTCCTCAACCTTTCATTTGAGGATACCCCACAGATGCTAAATAGGATTTTGGTTTGGAGACATACAGTCCAGCACATTTACCCTCATTTTCTTTAGCAAGGCAGTGGTCGTCTTGGGGTTGTTATGTTGAAATACCAAATATAGGGATCATGCTCTGCTTCAGAATGTCACAGTACAGTACATGTTGACATTATGTTTCCCTCAATGAACTGTAGCTCCACACAGCCACAGCCAGCAGCACATGCAGTCCCAAACCTTTGGGTTTTTATTCTTTTAACCCTGTCCTTATTAACTATTATAACATTGCTTTCAACTTCACTCTGATTTATTACTAATTCCCAGTTCTCTATCTCCACTATCTTGCACAATATGTATAATTGTCCCTGTAAGTCCCTAGTAAAAATACTCCTCCATTTTCATAGCCATTTTGTCTCCCAATACAGCTGCACCCTCTCCAATCAGATGCTGCCAATGTGCACATGACAGCTGGATTCTCATCAGTCCCACCCAATAATCTGTCATCCTGATCCGTGTCAAACCCAACCTGATGTCGAACTTTAGCCCCAGAAAGACAACATTCTGTTCGATGATGCCCTATCTGTTCCTCTAATAACCATACATGCCAACTCTCCCGTTTTTGGCGGGGGGGTCCCGCTATTTGGGGTCCCCTCCCGCCCTCCCGGGGGAGTTGGCATTCCTCCCGCCGCCTGCAGGCGGCGGGGGTCCTTTAAAATACCGCGGCGCGAGAGTAGCGCTGGTGCGCTACTCTTGCGCCGCCGGACCGCTCCTACAGGCGGGTGAAGCGGCCGCAGCGGCCGCTCACCCGCCCGCGGTCTCGCTGTGCAGGGAGGAGGCCAGAGGGATCGCTCCCTCCTCCCTCCTCTCCCTGTATGTACGGCGCCGGTGTGTGCGCCGCACATACAGGTCAGCGGCGCAGGGGGAAGTGACGCGCGGCTGCAGGGGAGTGACGCGCGGCTGCTATCACTTCCCCCTGCGCCGCTGCAGAGATCGGGCCGGAGCTGGCCGCGCTGCAGGAGCCTGGTGAGGTAAGTGGATTTTCTTATGTTATTTTTATTAGCTGTAGGGGGCTCTACCTGGCAACAGAGGGGGGCACTACCTGGCAACCGAAGGGGCACTACCTGGCAACAGAGGGGGCACTACCTGGCAACAAAGGGGGCACTACCTGGCAACAGAGGGGGCACTACCTGGCAACAGAGGGGGCACTACCTGGCTAACAGATGGGGGCACTACCTGGCTAACAGATGGGGGCACTACCTGGCAACAATGGGGGCACTACCTGGCTAACAGATGGGGGCACTACCTGGCAACAAAGGGGGCACTACCTGGCTAACAGATGGGGGCACTACCTGGCTAACAGATGGGGGCACTACCTGGCAACAAATGGGGCACTACCTGGCTAACAGATGGGGGCACTACCTGGCTAAAAGATGGGGACATCTACCTGGCAACCAATGGGGACATCTACCTGGCAACAATGGGGGCACTACCTGGCTAACAGATGGGGGCACTACCTGGCTAACAGATGGGGGCACTACCTGGCTAACAGATGGGGCACTACCTGGCTAACAGAGGGGACATCTACCTGGCTAACAGATGGGGGCACTACCTGGCTAACAGATGGGGGCACTACCTGGCTAACAGATGGGGGCACTATCTGGCTAAAAGATGGGGACATCTACCTGGCAACCAATGGGGACATCTACATGGCAACCAATGGGGACATCTACCTGGCAACAATGGGGGCACTACCTGGCTAACAATGGGGGCACTACCTGGCTAACAATGGGGGCACTACCTGGCTAACAATGGGGGCACTACCTGGCTAACAGATGGGGGCACTACCTGGCTAACAGATGGGGGCACTACCTGGCTAACAGATGGGGCACTACCTGGCTAACAGAGGGGACATCTACCTGGCTAACAGATGGGGGCACTACCTGGCTAACAGATGGGGGCACTACCTGGCTAACAGATGGGGGCACTACCTGGCAACCAATGGGGACATCTACCTGGCAACCAATGGGGACATCTACCTGGCAACCAATGGGGGCACTACCTGGCTAACAGATGGGGCACTACCTGGCTAACAATGGGGGCACTACCTGGCTAACAAAGGGGGGCACCTACCTGGCTAACAAAGGGGGGCACCTACCTGGCTAACAAAGGGGGGCACCTACCTGGCTAACAAAGGGGGGCATCTACCTGGCTACAAATTTGGCTCTACCTGGCTACAGAGGGGGCATCTACTTGGCTACAAGGGGGCATCTACCGGCCTGTAAGGGGCACTACCTGGTTATGGGGGGCTACTACCTGGCTATAAGGGCATCTACCTGGCTTTCTTCCAAAGCCGTTATGCAGTTAGGTGGAGTGGGTGTGGCTTTTTCGAAGGGGCGTGGCATACCGACAAGATGGGCGTGCCCATGCAAATTTTTACCGCGGCGCGCATAGCGCGCCGCCCACTGAAATCTCCTGCTTTTTTATTTTCGAAAGTTGGCAACTATGCTAATAACTGAGTCCCCAACTACCAGTACCTGTCTAGCCTGTCCTGCACTCCTATTCCCCACCTTACTGGAGCAGGCAGGGGTAGTGTCTTGCTGCAGCAGCACTATTTGTGAACTGACATCCTCCTTATCTGCAATTCTGGCAAATTTATTAGGGTGTGCCAGATCAGAACTAGCCTCCAAAACACTCTTCCCTTTACCCGGCCTTCTGACTGTCACCCAGCTCATTTCCCTGCCCCTCCATGTTGCCATCCTCCCCTGGATCTACCCAAGCACGTGCCTGCTCAGTGAGCAGCAGACTCCTTTCCAAGTTGGCAGTGGTTCTGAATAAATCCTAAGATATATATATATATATATATATATATATACTATATATATATATATATATATATATATATATATATATATAATATATATATATATGTATACCACAATGTGGTGCTATTAAAGGGGTTTTCCCATGTTTCTCTCACTTTATACTTTAGGTTCCCATTTACTGTACAGGCTGTGGGCGGTTCTACAGCATTGACTGACATTCCAGCTCTGTTAATACATCTTTTGGCGTTGGGCATTTCAGGTCGTTCGTCCTCAGCAATGCCTTTTTGGCATCACTGCAGACATCGAGTTTTGCGGTTCAGCTCCGGGGAGCCACTCAGTGACCACTGTATAATCAAAGGACTTTCCCCTGCTCTCGTGGGAGAGTGCCTAGAGTGGAACCCTGTAGGAGGTGGCAATAAAAATAGCTGGCAGATTATTATTTTTTTAATATTTCCTTGCCTCCCTTCCTAGAAAGTGACGCTTCAGCTTGAAGGAGGGGAGAGGTTGGTAGTTCCATGGCAGACTACTTGAGATATGTGGGGCAGCAATCTGAGGTCGGTTAGCACAGCGCTGCTTCCTCTACAGAGCTCTCCGGTCTAAGCACTTAGAAAGCTGGAACTCAGTGAAGATGTCGGGACAGAGAAGAGGAGGAGGGCGCTCTCAGCACGTCATTGTACAGCAGCTCATAAGCAGGAAGCTAGCTGCTGTTCCATCTGCTTTGTCTTCCAAGAGCCATAGCTTTTTATTATTTTTCATTGAGACAGCCAAATGATAGCTTGTTGTTTGTGGGGTGAGCTGTACTTTTACTTAGTACTGTTTTTGTCGTATGGTTATTTGATTTCATTACATTCCATTTTGCATTGGTTTTATGTTTTTATGGCAAGGGACAAAAAAAATCTCTGCTTTATTGTACAGGTTATTACAGATGTAATGTATGTATGTATGTTGTTCTAGGGGATGAGGCATCACCCAGCTTTCCTGGACACTTGGTAGTCGATATATTTGTGTAGTTTTTTTTTTTATAGGTTTCCCTTTTGGATTATATCAAGAGTAGTGATGACCGATCAGTAAAAAAATCTAGATCGATTCGATTAGAGATTTTGAAGAAAATCGTGCCTATTTTCAATCTCGATTTCGATTAATTGCCGAGCCCTATTAAAGTCAATGGGAGAAGAGGATCAGGTTAATTTTTAGACTGAAACAGTTGAGGGGAAGCTGGAATTACCATCCACAACAGAAAAGTGCATACGTGGTACATCTTACTGAAGACAATTTGGCTCTAAGAGTCACCGAAAAAAATTCACAGGCTAAAATATTTCATTCCTTTCAATGGCTATCCGAAAAGATGAGGACAGCATAGCCACAGCAGGTACAGCGATAGCAGCTGCTACGGGGCCCTCTTGACACATAAAAAGACACCGGTATTGGAAATGGCATATGGTAACTTGCAGGAGCCCTCTATCACTTTTTTCACCAGGGCCCAAGAACATGTCATATATGTATATATGTGGTGGAAGAACATCCCAACAGGGAACACGGAGGTTCAGCTGGCAGGGTCGTAGTTATAGTGGGTGCAGTGGTAGCCAGGGCTGCTGTCAGCTGTCAGTCGTCTATTAACCGTTTCAGGGCCAATACAGCTAAATCAAATGGGGCCCCACATTACTACTTCCTTTTTTTTAACATATCACTGGGCCCCTTTTTTTATTAGGGCCCCAGACAGGAGTACTGCCCTATTGGCATCCCTGGCATCCCTTTTATAGTATGATGACCCCAAAACCAGCAAAATTGCCCTTATGTACACTCTGAATAAAATTACAATGAAGAAATGAGTATATGAAACAAGATTTTTCTGAATAGGACAGTCATTGACTATTGCTATCTTGTACGGCATCATGAGCCCAAAACCAGCAAAATTGCCCTAATCAGAATAAAATTAGCAAGAAGAGTATTTGAAACAAAATTTTTCTGAATAGGACATTGACTATCGCAGTATTTTACCGCAGCATGACCCCAAAACCAGCATAGATGCCCTTATGGACCCTCAGATTAAAAATTTTCAAGAAGAAATTGACTATTTCAAACAAGATTTTTTCCAATGCTGCTGCTGTTGCTACGGCTGATTGCCATTCTACTTCTATCATGTTAATGACATTGTTCCACCGTGACATTAGAATGTGAAGAAGATGCAACAGATGTCGCCAGTTGGGCACTTGTGCCCTGATTCAAATTTGTGTAGTCTACTGTCAATTTGTGTGGGTGGAAGAAAATTGCTCACTTTTGATTTGTAACATGGATCAAGGAGGGTGGCCACCCAGTAACCGCTGTTCATTGAAACTTGCACCATCCCAGCAGCGTGGAAGAGTGTCTGCCGAGCATGAGACCCACCATCATCACCAGAGACATACATATCCACCCAACTCACCCAGTGAGCTGTCACAGAGATGTAACAGCCTTAGTCAAAAATAGAAATTGGGCCAGTACTAATGTCCTTAAATCCAAAGATCCAAGAAGCAGAAATGCATCAGATCGTCCACCAGTGAGATAGCCTGATTCTCACTATTAAAGATCCAAGCAAAAAAATTCCACCAGACGTCAGCATAAGAACTGCTTCTTTAATGAAGACTCATGAGTACAAACAGGTGAAAGAAGTGCATTGAAGGTATTAATGGATAATCCTTTGATTTTGGTAAAACCTGCGGGTAAGGGAGGAGCAGTTGTGGTTATAGACAGAGTAAAATATGATCTGGAAGTTTACCGACAATTGGAAGACGAGGAACTATATACCGAACTGAATAGTTATCCAAAATTAAGATTATGAAAGAAATTAATGAAATTGTGGATAGGGCCTTATGTGAAAAGATCATTGATGATAAATTAGGGAATTTCCTTAAGATAACATCTCCAGTTACACCAGTATTATATATCCTCCCTAAAAAACATAAGAGTTTGATTGATCCACTGGGTAGACCGATAGTATCTGGTCGAGGTTCGATATTTAGCAATATAGCCATCTTTCTAGATAAAGTCCTTAGGTCCTTTGCCACAGCTGCTCCCTCATATATTAGGGATACATCGGATTTTTTAAGTAGATTACAGGATGTTACTCTACCAGAAGGATATATTTTAGTGTCATTCGATGTACTTTCATTATGGACCACTATTTAACATGCCGCTGGTCTGTGTGGGGTATATGGTGCATTGACCGACGCAGGGTGTGCTCTGGGTTACTCCCGCTTCATCCTCATACTTCTGGAGATTGTCCTCAGGAGAAATTATTTTCTCTTTGGGGACAAATTTTATCTCCAGAGGAGGGGAACAGCTATGGGGTCTAATGTGGCCACCACATATGCTAACATTTTTATGGTGGCTTTGGCGGAGGAGTGTGTATACCATTCTGGTTTCTCGGAGCACATCCTGCGTTGGTGGCGTTACATTGATGATATTTTTTTAATCTGGCCCGGTTCTTTGGATGAACTGGAGCTCTTCCACTCTTTTTTGAATAGCTGTAGACCAGGTCTGAAGTTTACTAAAGTTTTTTCATCTACATCTATTGAGTTTTTGGATACAAAAGTCTATATCAACAGAGATAGATTGGAAACAGATCTATATGTTAAAGAAACGGACAGGAACAATCTCCTAATTTACAAAAGTTATCATCCCAAACATTTGGTAGACTCATTACCTTGGAGTCAATTACTGAGGGTGAGGAGCATCATCTCGGAGGAGACGAAGATTGATGTTAAAATTGAGGAGATGTGCAACAAGTTTATCCAGAGAGGATATCCCAAATCACTTCTTAATAGATCTAAAGAACTTATTAAAAGAATTCGTAGACATTATACTGTGATTCCTAAAGAAAAGAAGCCCAGTCACAGAATTCCCTTTGTCTTTAAATATAGTAAGATGGGTTCTAAAATAGCTGAGACATTAAGGAAAGAATGGCATATTTTACAGAGGGGTTTTCCAGACATTATAGAATTCTCTGATGTTCCTATGATGGCCTATAGGAGAAGCAAGAATCTATGAGATAGACTGGTTAAGTCTGATCTTCCGTCTCCTATAGGATTGAGACAATCTTTTCTAGCACCCCCTAAGATGGGGAATCATCCATGTCTGAAATGCAATAATTGCAATAACATGATTAAGGGCGATACATTTTATCATCCTATGTCAGGTAAACCGGTTAAAATTAGGGGTAGATTTACATGTCGGACCACTTATGCCATTTACATGATTGTTTGTCCATGTAGTAAAATCTATGTTGGAGAGACCACAATGGAGATTAGAGAGTGTATTAATAAGTATAAGATCACCATACGTAGAAAAATTATGGACCTACCGATAGCACATCATTTTATTGAATGTAATCACTCTATTTCTCAATTGAGATTCAGGATTATAGATCATGTTCCACTTTTAAGACGGGGTGGTGACTGTGAAAAGTTATTATTGAGAAAGGAACGGAAATGGATATTTGAGTTGAAATCTTTGTATCCGACTGGACTAAATATTGAATTTAATACCAATAAGATCTACAGCTTCCCAGGTATTGATATTGTGCTTTAATTGTTTTTAATGTCATGTTGTTTTTATTCCACCGTTTTACACTTCACTTATACATATATATCTTTTATGTCTCCATAGGTTATAGATGGAAGATTGGGACCAAACAGGCTGACCTTTTTTGTTCCCTTTGCATCTCTCTCTGATGTTTTTATAGGAGTAGAAGCATATCCGTATATTTTTATAACCATGGTGATTTGTATCCAATATGCTGGTCTAATAATTTGGGACACTATGATACATGGGTTAAGGATGGGTTGCCTTATGATATCCAGCACATCATCCCATGCTCACTTATCGGGTGTTGTGCAGTGATGAAAGTGCCATCGTTGCTAGGGAGGGTTGGTGTGTTCTGACATCCCTCTACCCTGATGCACGATGTTGGATATATTGACATAATGATACTGTATGCCCAATTATTATATTATGTGTACCCTAGGACACTTAAGCATTAGGTAATTAAATAGTGGTTCTTACTTAAGTATTATGCGGTTACTCGTAGCCATTATGTCTCCGCATATAATTTAACATTGGGAGATGTGGGCATGGAACATGCGCACCGGTTGCGCTGAGTCTGATAACTCCATGGCAGTATGTGCCCTTACAGACATGCGCACTAAGAGCTTGTGAGGAGATACCTTCACTTGGCATGCGCATGGTCTTTGGACTTGCGCAGATGATGCATGGGAACGCTGAGTTCAGTGTAGTTTTCCGATTGGTCCCACGTATGAAAAAACATTGTGAGTATTGGAGACTTTTTACAGATTTGTATTTAAAATGTATTCCTATTGGATGTGATTTTGCATACATTGTTACACAATATGTGATTGGATGATTTGAATAAGGGGTGTTCACTTTGGAAACATATATATTTTTTACAATTGAAGCATTATATGTATGCTTAAAAAAGGCTCTGCTGTGTCTGTTTTGGCCGAAACGTTGCACCATGTTTGTACTCATTATTCTTCATTAAAGAAGCAGGTCTTAAAAAAAACCAAAAAGCTACCTCTACTTCGCTCCATGTTCAGAAAGATAAATATTAAAAAGGTCTAGAAGATTTGTTCACAGTCTCTTATTGAAGAACTGTACTGCAAAGACAGCAAATCACAAATGTTCTTAAATCCCTATAATTTCCAACTGGCAACTAGGATTAGAAACAGAATTGTTTCTATCGAATATCTGTGAAATGCGGTCTTATGGAAGAACTGTAACACCAAATCAACAGTGTTTTTCCTCCAGCCTTTACAATTTACAACTGCCAAGTTGGACTAGCAATTGACCTTTTTCTACTAAATATCTAATAAATATGGTCTTTTCCCCACAAATGATAACCAGGAGTACAAATAGAATTTTTTCCTACGGATTATCTAAGAAATGTGGTCTTTTCTGACAACTGACAACCAGGAGTACAAATAGAATTTTTTTCTACGGAATATCTCCGAAATGTGGTCTTTTCCAACAACTGACAACCAGGAGTACAAATATTATTTTTTTTCACGGAATATCTAAATAGAGTGGTTCTATTCCGAAACTGAACAGCCACACCAGGTGTCAAATAATAATTTTTTCTACGGAATATCTCTGAAATGTGGTCTTTTCCCACAAATGACAACCAGGAGTACAAATAGAATTTTTTCTATGGAATATCTCTGAAATGTGGTCTTTTCCCACAACTGACAACAATGAGTACAAATATCATTTTTTCTACAGAATATCTAAGAAAAGTGGTCTTTTCCGACAACTAACAACCACACCAGGAGTACAAATATAATTTTTTTTTCTACGGAATATCTAAAAATTAAGGTATTTTACCACAAATGACAACCAGGAGTAGAAATAGAATTTTTTTCTATGGATTATCTAAGAAATGTGGTCTTTTCCCACAACTGACAACCAGGAGTACAAATAGATATTTTTTCTACAGAATATCTCTGAAATGTGGTCTTTTCCCACAACTGACAACCAGGAGTACAAATAGAATTTTTTTCTACAGAATATCTAATAAATGTGGTCTTTTCTGACAACTGACAACCAGGAGTAGAAATTAAATTTTTGTCTACAGAATATCTCTGAAATGTGTTCTTTTCCCACAACTGACAACCAGGAATACAAATAGAATTTTTTTCTACGGATATCTAAGAAATGTGGTCTTTTTCCACAACTGACAATCAAGAGTACAAATAGATTTTTTTTCTACAGTATATCTCTGAAATGTGGTCTTTTCCCACAACTGACAACCAGGCGTACAAATAGAATTTTATTCTACGGAATATCTAATGAATGTGGTCTTTTCCCACACATGACAACCCGGAGTAGAAATAGAATTTTTTTCTACAGAATATCTAATAATTGCGGTCTTTTCCCACAACTGACAGCCATCCAGGAGTACAAATAGAATTTCTTTTTCTACGGAATATCTCTGAAATGTGGTCTTTTCCCACAAATCACAACCACGAGTACAAATAGAATTTTTTCCTACAGTATGGCTAATAAATGTGGTCTTTTCTGACAACTGTCAACCAGGAGTAGAAATAGAAGTTTTTTTCAACAGATTACTAAAGAAACGTGGTCTTTTCTGGCAACTGACAACCAGGGGTAGAAATAGAAATGTTTTCTATGGAAAATCTATGAAATTAGGTGTTGTGGAACAACTCTGACAACCAATCAACAGTGTTGTTCCTTCAGTAATTTAGAACTGCCAAGTAGGACTAGCAATTGATTTTTTTCTACTGAATATCTAATAAATGTGGTCTTTTTCCACAAACGATAACCCAAAACTGCAGCATGCAAATAAAGGGAACCGAATTAAGTTTTCTACCAAAAAGCTGTGTATCAAAGCCATTTCTGTTTAGGGCTGATTTCCTAAGTGTCCTGTACACTGGCTGTCCATATTATACTGCAACACAGACATTGTGGCCAAGGAATGACATTTTCCAGATTAAAACTCTATAGAACAGTGAATTCTTATATGAGAGCTTTCAGTAGCTGTGTCTGCTGCAGAAGCTGCCTCCACAACCAAGCGGCCCCCTTCTCAGAAACTGCTGTAAGGAAGTTTTGGCCAATGCAGAAATACAGTATGCTGCTATATCACAGTGATTTCTTATGAGAGATTTCCATAGCTGTGTCTCATGCAGAAGCGACCCCAAAACAAAGCGGGCCCCCCTCCTCAGAAACTACTGCAAGGAAGTTTTGGGCAATCAGAAATACAGTATGCTGCTATATCACAGTGATTTCTTATGAGAGATTTCCGTAGCTGTGTCTCATGCAGAAGCTACCCCAGAACCAAGCAGCTCCCCTCCTCAGAAACTGCTGCAAAGACATTTTGTGCAATGAAGAAATGCAGTATGCTGCTATATCACAATGATTTCTTATGAGAGATTAACATAGCTGTGTCTGATGCAGAAGCTACCCCCAGAACCAAGCGGATCTCCCCCCCTCAGAAACTGAAGCAAGGAAGTTTAAGGCAATGTAGCTTTATCAAAATCTCTGACTAAAACTGTCTAGAATTGCCTAATCGTGCTGTACCCTACCCTAACTAATCTATCTAGCAGCCTTTCCGTGGTGAAAATGCTGGGAAATAGTGTCTGCCAGCTTTTAAAAAAGCTGAGCAGAGAGAAAGCGATCCATTCTGTTCACAGTCTGGAAGCTAATGACGACGATCAGGAAGTGCCGTGACATAGATAAAACCGCTAATGCAGTTTATATGTTAAGATGCCCATGCGGAAAGGTGTACGTAGGACAGACGTCTCGCCAGGTGAAAATCCTTATCAACTAATATACGTCACAAATAAGACTATTTAAAAATCGACAGGATCAGGGACATGATGATATGTGCAATACAAAAAAATTTTGGGAAACAACTGTGGTACGACATTTTTTTTGAAAATGGCCACAATGTAAGTGAACTTAAGTGGTGTATTCTTGAACAAATAGATGTAGCAGAAGGTGAACAGGCTAAATGTAAACTATTACAAAAAGAGGTGCAATGGATTACTAGGCTCCAATCCCTTGTTCCAAAGGGCATGAATGAAGAATGCAATTGGAGCGTCTTTCTGTAAAAAAATCCGGTTAGGGTAGAGGTTTTTCGTAACATATGTTAAAGAAAAATAAGAGAAGTAAAGAAAATTATATGAGATAGGATTTAAGTAAGATAAGCTAATTATAATAATTTACACATGTTTATGATTTGGTTTTAATGTTGACACATGTTTTAAATGTATGACATATAACAAAGGGTTAAAAAGTTTGGACCATGAGATCTCCCAGTATTTAGAGGAGATCTGACCTACCTCAGGTGTGCTTGAGAAAGGGGACGGACCCCGAAACGTCGCGCAGTTCACGTTCATCCTAACCACAGAGAGGACAGTGTTGCTTGAGCAGGCTGCAAAGCTAATTCAGCCAGCTTTACAAGAGTTCAAAGAACGGATGTAGTTGCTGGGAGCAGCCCTTGCTACTAAGGAAGCTAAAGGAAGCCGTTGAAACAGGATAAGATTACCCATAAGACTATTTAGAGAAAGCTTTGCAAAGACTGCATGATATACCGCATTCTTGGAAAATATTGTGATGGCATCACATTACATCGTGTCAACTTTTAAGTTGTGTTTTTGATGTTACAGAGAGGAATAAAGAAAATATTTTTATTAAATATATGCAATGTCCAGATTAATAAAATAGAGGATAGATAAAACAGAGTCATGTGATTTTAGCAGCAAATGAGATACCTACACCTCCCACTGGTGATGTTCTTGAACTCACTCTGTCCTCTGCGCTGTTTGGCTGGCCACCAAAAGTACAGGAAGTTGCGAAAATGGCGCAATCTGAATCAGCGCTTTTAAAGAAAAAGATCAGATCGAATTGAGAAAATGTGAAAATCGCTTTGATTTCAACTTTTCTTGATTAAATTGCTCATCACTAATCAGTAGTCATTGGGCTACATTGGATCAACGTTAGATTTTTTCCTAAAATGATCAATGAGGTATGTAGTTGGGGAATGTTTATTTAAATAGTGGTTTTTTTCTGTTATGTCAGTGTGGATTTTCTCCATTTATTTCCAGTGTTAGTAATGGACGTATCTCACAGATGCCTCTTCATTATCATTGCTCAGGCTTGGTGTCAGTCAGGGGTGTTTTTCTGCACCATAAAGCTGGTGGTAACCCCTTGTCACTATTACCCAGTACCCAACGCACCAGAGGTACTGGGAAGAGCGGGTTACCAGCAAGAGCAAACCCTCTAATGTGACAGTCCACTTCTGCAGGCTCGTATTTTTAGAATGGGAAGGGACCAATGTCCATGGACCTTCCCATTCTGATAGTATCAGGCTGCAGCTACTAGTTTTACCTTGGTTGGTTATGGAAAATAGGGAGGGGGGAATCCCACATCATTATTTTTAGTTTTTTAGTAAACAAATGATAAAAAAAAACAAAATGGTTCCCCTCGTTTCGTAACCAGCTTAGGTAAAACTGACAGCTGCTGCCTGATACTATCAGGATGGGAAAGTGCATGTCTATTGGATACTTTCCATCCTAAAAATACCAACATACAGCTGCACCAGAAGCAGATTATCACACTAGATGGTCCCACGTCTGACAGTAACCCGGCTCTTCTCTGTACCCCTAGTTTGTTGGGTACTGGGGTAATAATGTGAAGTGGTTAGCGTCCACCTTGGGATGACAAGAAATGCCACTGGCTGACACCAACCCCAGCGATAGTAATGGAGAGGTGTCTGTCAGACATCTCCTTTGCTAACACTGGAAAAAAATGGTAAAAGAAACATACGGACCCAACACAAAAAAACACTTTATTTAAATAAACACTCCCTGACATCATCTCTTATTGACCGTTTTATCAACTAATCCGTCGTAGGCCAAAGGGGAAACCTGTCGAACAAAAAAACACTACACAAATTACGACAGTAGTAAACACCATCCCCTGCACGCTCAGAGGATCATGTTTGCGGTTTATTTTCTGGGGGTGCAGGAGAGGATGTTCAGCCTGCACAGGAGATTATGCCTGTAATATGTGAACTGAACCCCCTCTCCTGCCCGTCCCCCATTATTGTGTTATGTGGCCTAGTGCCAACAAGAAATACAACCTCCACTCATAAACCCTCCACCACCCCCACCTATCACCCCATGCCATCCCACCTACACCTATCACCCTTTAGCCTCCCCCCCACCTCCATCTATCATTCCTATGAGGAATTTGTATAGAGGTGGAAACAGATAGGGAGGTGCTGGAAAAGTGAGAAGTCTAAGCTGTTTGTTTGGTAAATTCTGCCATGAAAAGTCATCCTGGCGATCTGGAGTGGATGGAGAAAGGGAGCAACTCCCATCAGAAAAGACGTCACCTATGAGTCACTAAATGTAACTGCACTGTAATCACTTATATGTCTTCAGAGCCTGTGTACACTGGTAAATACCACTGTACAATGGTAATATTGGTCCTAGTATGATGGTTTATATTGAGGAACGGTATGGCAGTATTATTCAGTCACTATGTGGTGGTGATATGTGGTCATTATGTGGTGATATTATTCAGTCACTATGCGGTAGTGATAAGTGGTTGATATGTGGTGGTATTATTCAGTCACTATGTGGTGGTGATATGTGGTCATTGTGTTGTGGTATTATTCAGTAACTATGTGGTAATGTGTCGGCATTATTCAGGCACTATGTGGAGGTAATATGTGGAGATATTATTCAGCCATTATGTGGTGGTGATATGTGGCCCTGGTGTTGTGGTATTATTAAGTCACTATAAAGAAGGGTAAATAAGCTTGGGGTGTGACATCCATTGTCTCAGTCCCTATTTCAAGATGGACATCTGTTGACTGTTTATTGGTATGCTGTAGACTGTTTACTGATGTGACAAAAGATCAAAGTCTAGGCATGTCCAGGAATGTATCATATAAAGAAAATTGCCTCAGGTCTAATACTTTCTGTAGGGGCCATTTATATACTTTTGTAAGTTAATCCTCTCTCCCCAAAGCCGTCTTTTCTTAAGACTTGTAACAAACAGAGGTTTCAGTATGCACTGACACGGTGGATGCTGGGTGCTTGGTGTGAATCAACTGTGATCACTGCGGGCGAAGATGGTAGAGATGATGACCATGCCAAGGAGCGGAGTCTAAGTGGCCCCCAGTCTTTACCGGAGCCTGCCGCAAGGCTGGGATGGACTTCTCTGCAGGGAACCCTAAGGTCGCTACCCCTGACGTGGCTATCCGCCGAGGTGCAGGACATGGACATCAGACACTGGGAGCGATGGTAGCAGATATATAGTTGTAGGAGGACTACAGGTCCCAGGAGGGTAGCAGACAAGTACAGCACCAGATAGCAGCAGGTAGTAGCGGACTGATGGCAGGAATACAGCAGGTATAACTGAACAGGTACAACGGCAGGAACAACAGGAAACACAGGTGCAAGATCAGCAGGTAACGGCAGCCAGGAGGTCAGGAGCTCTAATGGACTAAATGAACCAACATCAAGAATCTCAGGGGCTAGCTCTGGAACAGCAGAAACCAGGAGCAGGTCATGAGCTCTGATGAATAACACAATGAACTGACTCTTGAGCAAGGGCAGGAAGCTCCCAACATCCCAGAAGGATAAAGGCCACTGGCCAGACAACCGGGACATCATCCCTCCAAACAACAGAGCAGTGGCATGTGCGCCCACAAGGGGTCACCAGCATGCACAGGATGCTAGGAAGCAGAAGCGAGAACCGGCGAGCACCAAATGCCGGCGGGCACCACTACTGGACACAAGCACCCACTGCCACAGGGACAGGAAGCAGGATAGGCAAGCACACCAGCAGCAGGGACACAGACCGCCATGACCCCCAACAAGGGAGCCACAGTGGAGACAAAGCAGGCACGGTCACGCCGACAGTCCCTGGCAGACGAGAACCTTGACAAGACTAAATAGGTTTAATTCTTTTAACCTCTCCTCATAAAAGAGGCATCATCCATTGCAAATTGTCTTATAGCTATTTGTATGGATTCATTTGTATATTATTGTAAATAAATACATCTTTATAGAAACCAGTAACAGCAAAGATCTGCTGGAGGAAGCTGGGCATCATTGATTGTGCTTGGGTATGGTTATAGGAATGGCGATCGTGTGTTTGGGCACAGGCACAGGCTTGGCTTGATGTGTCCCTCTGTGCAGGTTCATTTGTTTTCTATCTATGTGTGGTATTTAATGAGTGGATGAAAATGTATTCAGGTTTATTTAGATATGACTGCATCAACTGTTTATCACTTTACAGAGATCTTTTTTCATCCTTGTCTTCCAAGAGCCATAGCTTTTTATTATTTGTCATTGAGACAAAGCCAATGATGGCTTGTTGTTTGTGGGGTGAGCTGTACTTTTACTTAGTATTGTTTTGGTGGTATGATTTTTTTTTTTATTCTTTCCATTCCTTTTTGCATTGCTTTTATGTTTTTATGACAAGGGAAGAAAATCTCCTCTTTTTTGTACAGGTTACTATGAATACAGCAATACCAAATATGTTAAGGCTATTTTTTTTCTAATAATAATGCATTTTTAGTGTTAAAATTGTGATTTTAGTGATTTTTTTCATATTAAACTTTTTTTTACACTTAATTATGTTTTATTTAAATTTTTTCTTCACATTTTGTTTTCTTTCATAAAGGTACTTGAACATGCGATCTTTAGATTACCTGCAGTACTTATGTTATGCGGTATATCACTGCCTTTTTGTATTCTGTTGCCTTAGGCAGATTCTAGTAGGCTCAAATGCATGGCAGACCTAGGGATTTTTGTCAGACCCCTGGCTGCTATAGCAATGCAGCAGTACCCCGCGATCATGTCATATGTGCCTATGGACTGACAGTCCTCTCCCAAACCACCTAGATGCTATAGCCGCTGTGATCACAGCATCTATGGGATCTATGGGATTTAATGACTATTGACTATTACAGTATTGTTGAGTTTTCATTTTCATTTTTATCCCTTTGCTCACACATTGTTTTTTCCGAAAAACACCATAAAAGGAATGATGTAACAACATTACTGCAATGTATGATCCCGGCTCAAATAGGGGATCTTAAGGCTCAGTGCCTATGGCAGCATGAGCTGTAAATATGGCTCTGGCTCTAATTCTTAAATGCAGCAAAATCATAACAGCAATGTGTTTGGTAATAGTAAACAGCTCCTAAAGTTGATGTAAGCAGAGGAATGAAACTGCTGCAGCCAAACAGCAGAAAGAAAGTAAACAGAAGGATGGGGAGATCCAGCGCTGGAACAGAGGTGAGGAAGAAGGCGAGTGAAGTTTTTTTTTATTATTATATTAGGCAACAGTAGGTTATTATTTGTGAAAATTTTTTTTAAAAATTTGGGCTAAAGGGGTAGGAAAATTTAAAATTGGCATATCAAATACAGTATATTTTTTGGGTCAGCAATTTTAAATTTTTAATGATCACTAGAGTTGGGGGAATCGATTCTAAAAAGAAATGGAATTCGTTAGAATTTCAGGGGAAAAATTTTTTCGGAAAAAAAGTCAACTTTGGGGGACTTGGGGAACGAAGTGTTCTTTTTATTGATAAAAAAGGGTGCGAGACAAAGGCCTAAATGGGGCAAAACACTCTGGGAGGGAAAAAGGGCAAAAAGCCCGCATCCCGTGCAGGGTGAAACCCCTTTAAAGGGGCCGGGGGGATTCTGTGGGTCACCCGCACTTTAAAAGTCCGGGGGCGCACCGGGCTCACATCCCCTCACTTTGCTCCCCAGGGAAAAGGGGCTGGCCCCGGTGTTTTTTCTTACTGAAGAATTTATTTTTATATATCGATTTTAGTGGGGGGTCCCCAGCTTTTCTCAGAGACCCGTTTTCTTAATGGGTTTTAAATTTTTTAATTTTTTTTGGGGGTTTTGGTTTGAAAATTTTAAATTTTTGCTCCACTGCGTGCATAAACCCTTCAATACCAGGGGAACTAAGCCAAGTTTCCTGTTGTAATTTTTTTTAAAGAAAAGCGTTTTTAAAAAATACAAAATTTCCACTTCATTTTTTGGGTTTTAATTCTATTCCCCAATTTAAAATCCGGGGGTTTAAATTTTAAACGTTGTTTTGCTGGTGTGCTGACCCCCAAAAAAACCGTCCCTTTTTTTTAAAAACCAAAAAAATTTTAAAAAATTTTTCCTGTAGCCTAATTCAAAGCAAAGGGTTTTTTTAATTCAACGTACTCTTGTTGTGTGGCCCCCTAGAAAACAAAACCCAAATTTTAAAAACCTAAAAACTATTTTTGTGGGGGGTCAAAATTTTTTGGGGGCAAATTTTAAACCAGGGTTTAAAAAGCGTTTTTTTGCTGGGTGCTGAAAAAAATAAACCCCTTTTTCAACGCCAAAAAATATCATTTTTCCTGTAGCCTTTAAATTTCCCGCAAAATTTTTTTACAACTGTATTTCTTGTTGTGCGGGGGGAAAAACCCCGCAATTGTAAACCCCTACAAAGCTACGTTTGTGCGGGTTTAATTCTTTG
>JAODAL010057425.1:0-22684 GCA_025379985.1 Phyllomedusa bahiana
ACATGAGTGCTTGGATGCTCCATTTCCTCCAAAAAATGATTTCCCCGCATTAAGGCCTCAAAATGAACAAAAAATTTTTGGGTGGCCCCCCTTGGATCCCCGGGTTTAAAAAAAAAAAAACCACCACCCCTTTCTTAACCCCCCAAATTGAGAGTAAAATTTCAAAGGAAAAAGGGGGGCTTGCTGATTGATAAAATGGGGGACACTGTTGGGTGTTACGGGTTTCCCCAAATGACACGGGGGGACAACTTTCGCGACATGACCGCAGTTTGAAATTCCCAAATTAAACGTTTTTAGCAGCAGCAGAAACAGGGAAAGGTTTGGGAGAAGCCCAATGGGTTTACCTTTTGGCAATCTTTATTTAACCCCCCCAACGCATGCAATTTAGGGACACATCCAAAAAACACAGGGGGCAGTTTTAAAATTTATGGGGGCCCCGACTTTTCTGCGGCTCAACACCCATGTTTTATTTTGTGTTCCCGGGCCCAATTAAAACCCTTTTGGGTTCCAAAATGGACGAAAGGCCCGAGCGCCTAGAGGTGTTGTTTTTGCCCCGCAGCCAGCGTCATTTCTTTTGGGGGAAATTCAGCAAGTGGAGGGAAGGGGATTACCCGACAAAGCATCGACTTTCCCCCGTAATGTTGGGGTCGTTTGTTTTTATCAAGGGTGAATCAGGCAGGATCCTTTGATGATGTTGTTTGGCCCCCAAATTTCCCAGGTCACCCATTAGTTTTCGGTTAATTCCCATTTTTCTTTTAAACAGAATGGTCCTTTGAAAACTTTTTTTTTTTAAAATGGAAATTTTTTTACTGCAAATTTTTTTTTTCCCTTTTTCCCAAAAAAATTTCATTTTTTCTGGATTTGCTGTGAGGAAAACTGTAAAAAACCCGCAAGGGTTTTAAAGGCAACCTTTTTCCATTTTATTTCTTTATCCCTTTTGAAGTTTTCGGGATTTTCAATGGTTTTTTAGGTCTGGGTTTCTGTGAGATACGCTTTTATTATGGGCCCTTTTGGGAAAAGAAAAAAGGGGTTCTAAGTGGCCCTTTTCCACACCCAAATTTTTTAAAAGGTGGGTGGAAGTTATTTATAGAATTTTTTTTGGGGCATGGTTTTCTGTGAGATACAGCAATAATTTTGGTCTTTGAAGAAATGTGGTTTTAAGGGGGCAAATTTTTCCCTAAAAATTTTTTAAAAGTTTGGGGAAAAGTCATTTTTTTAATTTTTTTGGGTTTATTTTGCTTTGAAATGCAGCAAAAACTACGGGGCCTTTTATAAAAAAAAATTTTTTTTCTAAAAGAAATTTGTTTTCACAATTGTCAAAAAAAACTCAAAGGGGCATTTTTTTTAATTTTTGGGGGGATTTTTTCTGTGAATGCAGTTTACTTTCAGGTTATTATAAAAAAAAAGTTGTTTTTTAAAGGGCATTTGTTCTTCACAAATTTTCCAAAATGGCCCCAAGGGGATGCTTTGAATTTTTTGGGGGGATTTTTTCTGTGCATGCAGTATACTACAGGGGCTTTTTATAAAAAAAAATGTTTTTTTCTAACCAAAACATTTTGGTTTTTACAATTGTCAAAAGTGGCTAAGGGGTCTTTTTTTGAAATTTTTTGGGGGGATTTTGGGTGTGGGCATGGCCCGGGAATATTCAGGCTATTTTTAAAAAAAAATGTTTTTTCTAAAAGAATATGTTCTTTACAATTGCCAAAAATGGCTCAAGGGTTTTTGTTTGAATTTTTTTTGGGGGGATTTTTCTGTGGCATGCAGCTTTACTTTCAGGTTTTTTAAAAAATTTGTTTTCTAACAGAAAATTTTGTTTTTCCAATTTTTAAATTTGGTCAAGGGGCTGTTTTTAATTTTTGGGGGATTTTTTGCTGTGGGAAAGGGAGCTTTAAAACCGGTCCCATTATTTAAAAAATGTTTTTTTAAAAGACATTTTTTCTTCCAATTTGTCCAAAAGTGGTCCGGGGGATGGTGCTGTTTAGAAACAGGAATAGGTAGGGCAATGTTAATGGGGAAAAATTTCAAAATGATTTTTTTTTGCAAAGATCTTTTTAAAAATAGCTATTTAATTTTTGTATTGAGAAAACCCCCTTTTAATAAATTAAAAAAGAGAAACAAAGACCCTGGTGGGATTCCAATTTTTTAAAAAAAAGTGTTTTTAGAATTTTAAAAACTTAAAAAAATTTTCATGTACAAATATGGTAAAAAAAATTTTTTGAATTGTACAAGGATGGTTACAGGAACGAATTTTTTCCAGATGTAGGTTATTCAGAGGACATGGGAGTATGGAGGAGAAAACAAAGAACAGAGGGGACAATTTCTCCAGAACGTTGAGTAAAATGAGAAAAAGAATGCCAAGGAACAAGGGCACCTGGGTGGAACAGGAGCGTTTAACCACCAGTATTTACAAGTGAGCTCAATTGTCCGCATCATACGGAGGGGTAAGCGCTACCCAGGTCTGCTGTGTACTGAGGAAGGCTGGAGGTTCCTACTCACACATCCGCACTTGTTCAGCACGGACTGTTTTCGTTGCTGCGTCATAAGGGCATTTCTTTCCATGTGTAAATAGAGGACGTACGCCAGCTGGGCTCTCAACTCACCCACTGTAACTCGGCCCTGGCTGCTGGACCATCCGTGTTCATAGATGGACAGACGCTAGCCTGGGCTCTCACCGCACCACTGTAAGTTCTGCCCTGGCAGCTGGACATCCGTGTTAAAGATGTCTGATGGCAGCCACTAGGCTCTACATTAGGGACAATCAGGAGAAGCTTAAAATTTCTCTAAAAAAATCGATTTTGAACAAGGTGATTTCTGTGAGGTTTAAAGTAGTGTCAAAAGGGCCCCAGGGCTGGACACAAATTGCACAATTGGAGGCTTAAAATTTTCTGGGGTTGGAGTACTATGTAGTCATTTGATCTCCAGGGAGTCAGTCCCTAATCACTGAAGAAGGATTTGGAGGAAAAATGGAACCATTGAATTGATGGGCTTGAATCACTCTCAGAAGCTTGGAGGGCAATATGTCTTATCAACTAGAATTGTTTTGGGGATGATTAGGACAATTTTTATTACTTATGGGTGTGCAGACGAATTAACACATCTACACGTGTAAAAAAATACCTTTAAAAACTGCAGGAGGGGTGTATGTTGTTATGTTATCACACTGGAAGAAAAAAGCAAATTGACTAATAATGTAAAACTATAAATAAACTTCCCTAAATAATTCTGTAAACAAATGTCAGTTACCAAAAATATACTAAAGTGACAGTCACTGATACAAATAGATAGTGCCACTTTGTGATCTGTGGGTTCAAAACAGGTGTTAGGGGTCATGCTGTGGCCCAGGACAGGTTATGTTCTATGTCCAGTGAAACTAAAAATGGTGGTTGAAAGACTTCCTTTTTTCCGGCACTTTTTAAATGTGGGGGTCATGCAGGTTTGGGGGCTCATGCTGTGGCCCAGGACAGGTATAGTCAATGTAAAGGGAAATTAAATGGTGGTTGAAAGACTCCTTATTTCCGGCACTTTTTAATCTGTGGGTCAGGACAGGTTTAATGAGTCATTCTGCGGTACAGGACAGATATATTAATGTCCAGTTCAACTAAAATGGTGGTTCAAGACTCCTTTTCCCTAAACACTTTTTAATTTGGGGGTGCAGGAAGTTTAATGGTATACTGCGGTTCAGGACAGGCTATAGTTAATGTCCAGTTCAACTTAAAAGGTGGTTCAAAGATCCTTTTCCCAGCACTTTTTTAATCTGTGGTCAGATAGGTTTAATGGTCATAATGTGGTTACAGAAATGGTATAGTCATTGTCAGTTCATCTAAAATGGTGGTTGGAAGACTATCTTTTTCGAACTTTTAATCTGGAGTCATGCAGGTTTGGGGCTCATGTGCGTTCCAGGACTGGGATATTCAATGTCCAGTTCAAGTAAAATGATGGTTCAAATCATACTGCCTTTGGCCACTTTTTTAATTTGTGGGTCATGAAGGTTTAAGGGTCATGCTTGTGGTTGCAAGACAGGGATAGTGAATGGTCTGTGATTTGTTTTTCTTGTGTTTTAATTAACCTAATTGTGTTTGCCTTAAGATGTAGCACGTATCCATCTGGTCTCCTCTTAATGTTGTGGTTGTTTAATGCCAGCTTCTCCATCACTCTTTGGGTGTAAGAATGAAGGTGTTGTTCCTCTCCACTAGACTTTAATGGTCACCGGCGATAATCTATTATCGACTATCGGATATCTTATTGGGAATTGGCGATATCGACTATCGGGGGGAAAAACCCCCCCGATACCCGAGGATGACGATAGTAAGTAAAACGATTTAATTTTATTTTAAATTAATTCTTTTTTTTTTGCTCATCACTACAGCTGGGTTTAGGTAGAGGAAGGAGCAGACATCGCTCGGTGGAGACGAGGGGCTTTTTCTGGGCACAGAAGCGTGAGGACTCACGAAACTCACGAACATCCTGGGCTAGGGCCCGGCCACCAGTAGAATCGAGAGATGAGGGAGCAGGACCTCTGCACTCCCGGGGTGACCCGCCATACGGGTAGCAATTGGTCCCTATTGACAATATCTTCTTCCGTAGAGCTGGGCGGACGTACTTTCTTGCGGGAGGATATGCGTTGTAGTCTAACGGTGCGGGCAGTGTAGAGATGAGCCGTTCTGGGTGATAATGTGCCGTAGAGTGGATTCGGTCACCAGTCACATCCGAAGCACAGGAGGGTAGAGTGCGTCGGCCTGACATTTCGTTCCGCAGGGCAAAATGATATGAGATAAATTAAAACCGGGAATAGAGGAGGGACCAAACGAGCTGGCGTGGATTTAAGAGTTGAAGCAGTCTGGAGATATAGCAGGTTTTTTATGGTCAGTTTAATATGCTGATGGTGACGGTGCCACCTCCAAGAGATACGCCACTCTTCCAGAGCAGCGTTGATGGGCCCAGTAAATCCAGTCGCGATAGGGAGTAATTCCTTTCAAGCAGAGGAAAAACTTGTTGAGAAAAAAACGCAAGTGAAGGTCTTGCCTTTTTGGGCCCTTTCTGGGAGAGTACCAGCCCCTGCCCCATCTGAAGAGGCGTTCCGACTTCGAGAAAAAATGTTTTTTCTGTATCTGCGGGATTGGAGAGCACAGGACAGAGGCGAAGGCCAGACTTCTTCTTAGGTAAGGCTTCCTTCTGCCGCTGGTTGGCCAAAGCTTTGGATTGGCGTTCATCCTGGTTTAATGCTACTATGGGAGATACCAGCGGAGGAGAATATGTGGTATAAATAGCGCATATAATAGTTGGCGAACACCCCTGGAATTCTTCTGTATGGCTCGCGCTCGCGTCACACGGGACGCGAGCCATGTAGACGCAGACAACTTAGCGGGGTCCATCTGCAGGGCTTGTCGGAAATGATGTAGCCGAGGATGGGAGGCGTCGGCTGATGACAAAGGCACTTCTCGTGCTTGGCTAGAGGTGGTTCGGCCTTAGACGTCTGAGGACCTGTCGTTAAGTGAGGCTTGATGGGGACTCAAGGTCGGGGGAGAACACCAGAATGTCATCTAGTAAAACCAACCCGGCACGTGATACAGCGAGGGTCCCGGAAGATGTCATTGACGAATTCTTGAAGACGGCAGGGGCATTGCAGGAGCCCGAAGGGGCATGACCAGGTACTCGAAGTGCCCGTCTCGGGTGTTGAAAGCGATCTTCCATTCTTCGCCCTCCGTATTCGTATGAGGTTATAAGCCTAGCAGATCCAGTTTAGTGAAGATCTTGGCACCCCCTTTTTTTTCGGTTTTTATGGGACGGTCAAAAAAGCTCCGTGTATCAGGGGCAGAGGATAGCGGTTCTTTACCGTTAGATCTTGTTGAGGCTTCGATTAGTCTATGCCAGGACGTTAGAGTACCGTCCTTCGTAGCCACGAAAAAGAACTCGGCCCCAGCTGGAGAGGAGGAACTTGCGGATGAAACCTTTGGAGATTCTCCTTGATATATGTAGACATAGCCAAGGTCTCAGGTTACCGACAGTGGGTAAAACCCTGGCCCCGTGGAGGAGAATCCCGGCAGAAGGATCAATAGACAGACTTATGGTCGGTGGGGCGGCCAACGTCTCAGTTGCTTCTCGCGAGAAAGATGAGTCTGCAAAGTTGGTATGGTGTTGGACAGGCCCATCAGAGACTTAGACGACACAGGAGAAGCGTAAGCACCGGGCGAGTGCCACCCAAGCAGCAAGACTGACACTCGGAACCCCAACTCAGGACTTCGCTGTCTGCCTGTCGAGCACGGGGGACCATGGCGCTGCAGCCACGGGAGACCCAGGGAATGGGCGTGGGAAGAACAGGGTATAGATGTTAAAACGCAATGGTCTCTCTTGTGCAGAAACCCCTACTTGTAGGACACGAGGCTCAGTGTCGGAAAACGAATTGGATCCCTTAAGAATCTCTCCACTGACGGAGGAGATGAGTAGGGGCTTCTCACAGGCTGGATCACAGGGAGATTGCTGGGACACCAGGGGGCAGCGTCAAGAAATTTCCAGCTTGACCCAGAGAGTCCAGGAGGGCAGCAGCGTGAAAACTGGGAGATCACGGGATGGTCAGGCGAAGAGAGGGCATGCTCTCATCCTAGGGATGCCTCTTCCTACTCTATACCCTGTAGGTGCGCCCGTTTCCTGGAGCGAGGGGCGCAGTGGACGTAGGGTCTGCGAACGGAAATGGTCTGAACTGCCACAGTAAGACAAAGATTCTCTCTCGTTCTTCTGGTTACTCCGATGTAGACGATGGGGTCTATACACTCCATGGCTTCCTCGGCAGCATGGCGGAGTGAGGGAAAACTGTGTCGGCCTTTGAATAATGGAGCCAGCGAGGGAGACGGGGGGTCTAGGCCTGTTCTCGTCCTGCCAGAGTTCGTAGGGCATTCCGAGAAACGGATGTCAATCCGAGTGGCCAGGGGTGATTAAGGTCAGCACGGGAAGACGGGGAGGTCCCGGGCAGAATAGGGTATCTTGATGCGGCTGGAGAGGCCCTTCTTGAAGGTGGCAGTCAAATTGCCGCTTTTTTTTTTTTTACATTCAAAGATAATCAGAAGCAAAGTGCAAGAAATAAAATACGGCATAGTTGCCTACAGATGAGTCCCCTTTCGCCGCAGGTTTAGCAAGGCGAGTTCTCGGAAGAAGAAGCCCGGGCCGGTTTTCCTCAAAAAATACTCCTTGAGCTCGGGTGAGGAATTGTAGCAAGGGTTGGCCAGTGACCGGATCGTCCCTGTCACAGAGGGGTTAGGCCTCAGGCCAGGGCTTTCCCAGAAGAGAAGGCTGAGCACGAACGCCACCTTTGACCATCGGTAGGAAATTGGTTGCCCATTAATTCGATATGCAGGGAGCATTGGGGTCATAAAGCCCCTGCAGGTCTTGGACGTCCCCTCGAAATTTGGACGCTGCATAGACAGGACGGTGTCCGTGGACCAGCGGTCGGAGCCGGAACCGGAGGGGCATCGGGAGCCGCGGGAGGGGTTGCGGCTGCTGAGCGGCCAGGGAACTGCTGCATTTGGCAGAAGAGATGGCTGGTTTCTGGGCTTGCTGAGCGTCTGTTGCGGAATGCGAGAGCCACAATGGCGGTTGATGAGGTCAGCGTTCGGGGAGCAAGAGAGCGCCTTGGTGGGATCCATGGAGATATTACTGTCTCGGTCGGAGATAGTGGATCCTCTGGACCACCGCAAGCGATGGCGAAATCCACGCCATGGAGCGGAATCTAAGTAGGTCCTGGTTTTCACCAGAGCCCCCCCCCCACCGCAAAGCGGGTTGGACTTGCTGCGGCGGGAGTTACCAGGTTGCTACCCCTGACGTGATGCTTGCGGAGGCTAGCCGAGGTGTAGAGTGCTGCAGAATCGTCAGGCAGGCTTGTAGACGGGGGAGGTAGGGCAAAGAGGTAGCAGGAACAGGCGGGCAATGGTTTGATGGTCGTGGAAGGGCAGTAGGGTCAGGGCAGGCGGCAAGATGCGTGGTCGAGGAACGGAAGCTAATGGTTCGGTAACACGGTTGGTTTAAAATCAGAACAAGGCTTGGAACGCTTTCTCAATAGGCTAAATGGCACTAAAGATCCGGGCAACAAGCACCAGGAAGGGCAGGCTTAAAATAGGGGCAGTGACCGTCAATATCCATTACCGAGTGCTATGCCCTTTAAATTTCACAGAGCCGACGCGCGCGCCTTAGAGAACGGGGACGCGCTAGCCGGGAGACTGGAGCAGCAACAGGAGCGCGGCCAGGTAAGTAGGAGGTCGGACTGGTGCGGTCCGGGGGAGCGTGCCCTCCGCCGCATGCGGGCGGCAAAGTGCCCGCTCCTGCGGGGAACCACGGGTGTGCACTGCGACCCGGGACGGGGGGTTGCAGGCCCACCCGTGACACACCTACACCAGATTTTACATATAGCTGACTGGGAACAACCAACATCTTTTGCCACACTCACACTATTTTATTTCCATTGTGATGCGGTTTACTTTTGATGCAATTGTTTTGTTTCAATTGGACAAGTCTATCAGTTTATCAACATCTGTAAGCACTTTCCCTTTTAAGTGCAAGGTAATTTCTTTTTTTCATACATGTGACAATATTTCCTTTAGCAATGCAAAGTACTGTGCAAAGGAACTCCATAATGTTTTTCCTACTTAAAAAAATACCATTAAGAATTTTCCTTTAATTTGTTTGAAGTATGTTTATTAAGGCAATAATGCTCGGTTATGAAATAAACATTGTTTTGTGCCAAATCAGTAAATTGATTGTTTGCTACAAAGCTAAAAAGCTGGGTAAACAATTTTGTAAGTGTGGCAATTCCTTAATTTTTGCCAAAGGTGTTAAAGATGAAACCACACAATACTGGCAAAGCCTATATATTGTGAGATACTCAACTCTAAACCTGGGGAAAGAAAGATAAAGGTAGTGATCTGAGCCTCTTTGATTTTACAGGGAGATGACAGAAAAAAACTGTTCCCATTCCAAGCCTCCCAACATTCACTCTTGAAAAGGGTTGAAAACACAAAGTCTTTTTAACTTGCTGTGGCTACTGATGCAGATAACAGAATCACTTCTTCTAATCCTATCTGTTTTTCTATTCCCTTATTGATTTCTTTTTCCTACTGTGCTCTACATTAACAAATCCTATTTGTTTTCAGATTACTCTATGAATAGAGAGGCCGTCTGTAAATGTCTGCTCTACTATTTGACAGTTGTGGAGTTTTCAAGTCAGGTCAAGCCAAAATACTTTTAATTACAGATTATTTCCATCCAATTTATACCTAGACTAATACAATTAGAATGAATATAGAAATTCAGGGTATTTGGAGTGGTGGTATATGTTCATATACCTGCTTTCTCATAGCCATTTCTTTCTGTAAAAACTGTGTATATCATTTTATTAGAAATAGTTGATTGATTATTGTCATTGCTATATGTCTTTGCACCATATGTTTCTGTGAGGCACTGTATTTCACATTGGCTGTGCATCTTGCGACTTGTGGAGTAGTGAGCTGGTGAGACAGAGTGCATTACAGCTCTGTCATACCTGTCAGAGTATCTGGGTAGCAAAAATGATTTAATGGCTGCCAGATTGTAGAGGAAAGTCCCAGAGTTAGTGTAAGCTCAACTGTATCACAATGTATATGGGATTGGGATACTGAGGAATCCATTTTGAGGCAGTGTTTGGTGCCAGACAGGGAGTCTATGGTGAAACAACATGGGATCTACCATTCACATCGGAGTAAATTAGGCATGAGACTTCTATTACATAGTGTGTCTGTGGGCTGAAAGCAGAGATCGGCAAGAGCATGAAAGGAGGGATTTGTTGGTTCCCGTTTAAGAAAAGACACTGAATGTTGAACAGACCTTATTTCCTTCATAACAGTGGCACAGGGACTTGATGGTTACAAGCACAGGCAGGCGTTTGTCAGTTATAGGTCACACTTGATGGTACAAACACTTCAAGGTTTTACAACCTAACTCACTTTTTACTTTTTAGCAGTCTTTTCCTTTATGGCTGTTCAAGAGTCATGCAATACACTACAAGTCTATTGAGTTTGGCTGGGCCTCAAGTAGCTGCTTGTGACCACTAGGCTACTACCAGTATCAAAAATGTACTTCGGACCACTCTTAAATTCAAGTCTGGAAATGTGAACATCACATGGTCTTCATTTGTCTTTGTTAGTAAAAGGGCACTGCTTCTTGCAGGACCACTCATCTTCAGCTTCTAAAAGCACTCAGCACAACTTAACACAGGTTACATAACCAATTTTATCTTAACACAGGGTAAAGGGGTGGTTCACATAAATATGTTATTTTATTTTTAGCATACTGCTGCACATTGAAAATAATAAAAGATATACTCACGTCTCCGTTTCCTCTCACCTCAGTTTCAGGGCTGCAACATCCTTACTTTTTGCCAATCCTCTATTTTCTTACGGTTTTGATTCCCATGGCAAGTCACCTCTGTAACCACTGATTGGCTGCAGCAATCACATGCCCTTGATTTACATAATCGTTTGAGTGCCTACTTTCGAATGGTGGTCATCCAATGGCATGTGACTGCTGCAGCCAATTACTGGTTTCAGAGGTGACCTGCTATTGGAATCAAGACAAGACAAGAAAACAAAAGGCCAAAAGACTAGCAGAAAATGAGGACGGCACAGCATTAGATCCAAGGTGAGAGGAGAAGCAAGTATATCTTTTTTATTTTCAATGGGAGGCAGTATGCTAAAAATAAAATCTTTAACTGGACAACCCTTTTTAACTCCAGTTTGCAGTGTAACAAGCAGCACAAACTTTTATCTTTACATAAAAGAAGGGAACGCTAGACTTTTCCTCCAAGAGCTCTTTGAACTAACAATTTCCCTCTTATTCCTTCCAGTCCATTTGTTTCTTTGAGTTGAAACAATAGGCTACTTCCGAGGTTATTGGAAGCCAATCCTCTTTCCACTGGTCACTCACTCTCTCTGGACTGATTTCTGACGCAGGCCATATTGTGCCAGCCACAGCATCTAACAGACCTAAAGTCTCACAAATCCCAAAATATTCTGGATATTGCTTCCCACAGGAAAAATGTCTCACACAGCCTATGATATATCATCTATTGTCTTTCATATGGCTGAAGCCTAACACTGCCACTAAGTCTCTCATAGTTGACTTCTCATCAGGCTTAGATCTTATACAGTCTTCATAGCCAACAAAACTATTTGTCAAACCAGCACACTGACCTTTGTGTTTCTTTTTTACCTTCCGGACTGGCTTCTTCCATTTGCTCACTTGCCCCATTTTGGACAAATTTATGTGACTTCTTATACCAGTGTCATAGTACAGCATTTTAGCCTCACAATGTTCACACACTCATTGTTGGGCTTTCCTGGACTTGTGCTGATTTTAGCACTTCTACCTGCATGCTGTAGTGATACAGGACACTATCATTCCTTAGAACCATTCTCTTTGTATACTTACAGCTGTTGAGTTGGGAGTGAATTATGTTAAAGATAGTGATGTGTTTGCCACTATCAACCCATGGAGGCCTAAGGTAAATCTATATGAAGTACCTGGAACTACCCTATGGGAACTACCAGGCTAAGGAATAGGGTGCCTACAAGAGATCTACAGTAGCACAATAGCATGGGCTAAATCTTGCAGAAACTATAAGTTAACCTGACTCTCTGAAGGTTGTGGAGCCTTGCATGGTTCCCTAACCCTAGTCAAAGACTGTTCATAAACTGTTCCTGACACTACTAATTGTTCTTTAACCATCAAGGATATTATTCCACCAAGGATGTCCTGTAACCATTAAGCTTGCTGCATCTTTAACAGCATTTTGTAACCATTAGGTGTTTGTGTTAATGTTTTGAAAAAAATAGTAATTTGTTTAAATGTTCCACTCTTTGATTGTTCATAACTGGGAGTATACCTTTCATTCTTTCCAGAGCAATGAAAGAAAGGAATAGACCAGCAAAGAGAGGTGAAGTAGCACCTGGTGAACCTGTCCCAAGATATGGAAATGTGGTGGCATCAAATACTGGAGGGCCTTACGTTGCTTTTGCTATAATTCCCTCTCTCCACTGACTAATAGTTACTTTTCTGTGTATACTTATGTATCCCATGGTTCTTGCACTTATCTATTGCTCTTCATCAATATTCCTGGCAAACCTATCTTATGCTTTGGCCAGGCACATACCTATCTGCAGAGGACATACACATCTCAGTTCACTACTGATCTTACTTCACCATTGAAACTAGCAGACACAATTTAAGGAGATGTAAATCGAAAACACAACCCGAATAACATCTTCCCAAAAAATATCAAACACATACTAAGGTTTCAAAGGCACACTATTGTGGTGTAACTCTTGATTTAGCCCTTTCCTTTATGTCTCAAATCCACATTATAGTGTATTTTAAAATCTCGCCTTTTCAATAATGTACAGTATATATAAAATACTCCTTAACTAATTACATTTTACTGTACTTCATATGACTGTTAACACTAATATAAGCTACTGCAATATCCTTCTATATGGCTTTTTACTTACTGCACTCCCACCCTAAGGTCCATCATGTACTGTCAGCTACTGCCCTCTTCTGTTAACACCACTCCTAATTTTACCCTGTAGGTTGTTCGTACCCTCAAGAATCCTTTATCCAGAATCATATCTCTTACATACTTTTCATCTTTCATGAAAATCTTCTATTTATGACTTTTGTCATATTTACAGGTATCACTTACCTAGACTTGCCCCTACCTTGAAACTGTTAAATTAAACTTGTAAAATCCATATCTTCGACTGCTTATATGCATTCATCTTCGTCCTAATACCTCATTACAATTAGCTAACTATCATTAATGTTAGCTTCTACTTTATATTTCGCTTCTAATGTCCCCTCTCTTCGCAGACTGAAAAACCTACCGACCAATTTATTGGTTCCTCTCCTCAAGGAGAGACTTTTCCCCTTTCGAAGCCACTCTTGCCTCTCACCCAGCCAACCAGTAAGTTCTACATTGCACTGACGAGAGACAAATACCCCAAAACAGCTGTCTGCAGATTAACTTAACTGGTTTGGCTCAAATTCCTTTCACATTGCTAGGCTCCTGCGAGCTACATGTGAACTGAAGATAACTGCATCCAATAGAGTGCGCTGTGGAGCTCCTCAGCTCTTTTCCCATAAGCTATTGCTTTATGCAAAACAGTCAGTGAGGTCTGTATGGCAAGTAAACCCTCACACCGACCAATTTATTGGTTCCTCTCCTCAAGGAGAGACTTTTCCCCTGAAAAACATTTAGCATCTTTGTCTGTTTTACTTTGCATTTCTATCCTGTTGACTACACATTGTACAGTGTTTGCATGTGCTTTTGTGTTTGACAATTAACTTTTTATATAAAAAAAAGTTTGCACGTGCCTAAGGTGTTAACTAATATTAATACACTGCTAATGTATGCTGTATTCACCCTCAATTGGCACAAAAAATTATAACTCAAACAGTAATAACACGATTTATTAGAGGTACTACAACATTAAAAATTAAAAAGTTAAAGGGGTGTTATCGTTTTATTAAATGGTCTTCAGAATAAGGGGACAGTGAAAACAAACAACTTTGCAATTGGATGTCATTAGCAAAGCTGCCTTGTTCTCACAGTGTCCCTTATCTTGTGTTTTTATTTACACTGATATCCAGTGTGGGTCTAATCCCTCCTCCTTGCATTTCACTAGCTGAGAGCTCATTTACATTCTGTACAGCCCCTGGGTCGATTCACGGGCTGTACAGAATGACTCAGAGTTAGGGGCCCTAGCATTTTTTCTGTCTCCACACCTAGCAGAAACAGACTGCAGCAGATTGTACAATGAGAAAACATGACAGTTTTGACCCTGTGCCTAACTCTCCTGCATACACGCAGATCTGTGCCGTTCTTAGAAAGCTGTAATACATCTCCAGCTGTGAGAGGAGATCAGTGCTCAGATTAGATTGAATGCAGCCTGTGGTATGTATACAGCTCTTATAAAATAAGACTGATAGGGAGAGACACAGTGATATGTGGACTCAGAGGGGCGAGGGGGGGGGGGGGAGTCTCAGGCCAGCAGTGAAGGGGGGATGATGTCATCCAGCTGGGAGGGGAAGAAACGCCCCTGCATTCACATAGTTGAGAAGCTCAGAGCAGTGTGAATGAGCCGAAGTAAGGAAGCGATACATCCCCTTTAAGTCCTCTACAAAGCAAAGAAGGAAAACTAGCCCTTTTCTTCTTGCTCTTATAGAGGTTCCCTTGGGACAGACATTCACAGAATATTGCTACAGCATATGACATCAATGCTGGTTGGACCTATATAATCCCCCTTCAATGGCTAGAACAAAGTAGTAATAGAACTAGAAAAGCAGAGTGCCACTTCATCCTTTAATGGTTCAACTCTGCTTTTTCTGGTGGTCACATATTTGGCCAATTATGGTCTATAGCAAACTACTGTAGAAGATGAAGTTACGTAGCTCTTTCCTAGCACCACCACCACCACCAATTTGTTACATAGTTACAATTAGCTTTTCCCCATCCTTTTTGTAGGGGCCATTTACTGTATATACTTATATAAATGATTCATGTCTCCCCGGAGCTGTATTTTCTCAAGATTAAATAAGTTTAATTCTTTTAAACTTTCCTCATAACTAAAATGCACTATTCCGCTTATTAGTTTGGTTGCTCATCTTTGCACTTTCTGTAGCTCCATTACATCCTTTCTATAAACTAAAGCCCAGAACTGAACAGCATATTCCACGTGAGTCCGCACCAATGCTTAAAAGGCAGCTGAATGACACTGCATGCTGTTCTGTAATCTATGATCTAAAAGTAAACCCAGATCCTTCTCAATGAGCAATTCTCCCAGTTTTTCATCCCCTACATATGGTGCCTGCAGATTATTAGTACCCAGATGCAAAACTTTACATTTATCCACACCTCATTTGCCAGGTGGATGCCCAAACACTCAGTGTGTCCAGGTCTACTTGCAATTTATGAACATCTTCCATAGATTGCACTACACTACATAGCTTGGTGTCATCTGCAAAAAAAGAAACCGTGCTATTAATCCCCTCCCCTATATTATTAATAAATAAATTGAATAAAAGAGGACCTAATACTAAGTCTTGGGGTCATCAGTTATAACTGGGGAACATTCAGAATAGGAATAATTTACCACCACTCTCTGTGTACAGTTTTTAATTCAATGAGACACTCTTATTTCTAACCTAGTAGACTTTAATTTAGCCAAAAGATGCGTTTTAGGGACAGTGTCAAACATCTTTGGAAAGTCTAAAAACACTATATCCACAGCCGCTCCACCATCCATATCTCTACTCACCTCCTCATAGAAACAGATCAGGTTGGTCTGACAGCTTCTGTCCTTAGTAAAACCATGCTGACAATCACTTATAATATTATATTCTGCTACATAATCCTGTATATAGTCCTCTATGAGCCGCTCAAACAGTTTTTTCCACAATAGATGTTAAACTTACTGGTCTATACTTACCTGGGAAAGACCTAGAGCCCTTTTTGAAGATGGGAATCACATTTTCCATTTTTCTGGCACTATACCAGTCACCAGAAAATCTCTAAACATCATGTACAGGGGCACAGAAATAACTGACCTGAGCTTTTTAAAAGCGATTGGGTGTGAGCCATCTCGGCCTGGAGCCTTGTTCACATTAAGCTTATTTAACTTGGCTTGAACCATTTCTACACTCAACCAATTTATTATATAAGTTGATGTATTAACAATACTGTCCTACCAATTTCCAGGGGTCACAGTGGACAGACTTCAATTGACTAATGGTAGTGATGAGCGATTGTGTAAAATTTTGTTATCGATTCGATAGTCGATATTGGTAATTATCAAGACGATTTCTGATAGTCAATAATAGATTATCGCCGATGACCATTAAAGTCTATGGGAGAGGAACAACACCTTCATTTTTACACCCAAACAGGCTGGAGAAGCTGGAATTAATATCCACAACAGTAAACGGGATAGGTGCGACATCTTAGGCAACACACTTAGGTTATAAAAGTCACAGAAAAAAGTCACAGACGATTCACTATCCCTGACTTGTACCACAGCATGACCATTAAATCTGCATGACCCACAAATTAAAAAGTGCTAGAAAGCAGTATTATTTGAACCATCATTTTACTTGAACTGGACATTGACTATCCCTGTCCTGGAACGCAGCATGACCCTTAAACCTGTCTGACCCACAGATTAAAAAGTGCCAGAAAAAGGAGTCTTTGAACCACCATTTTAGTTGAACTGGACATTGACTATACCTGTCCTGGGCCACAGCATGAGCCCCAAACCTGCATGACCCCCAGATTTAAAAAGTGCCGTAAAAAGGAGTCTTTCAACCACCATTTTAGTTGAACTGGACATTGACTATACCTGTCCTGGGCCACAGCATGACCCTTAAACCTGTCTGACCCACAGATTAAAAAGTGCCGGAAAAAGGAGTCTTTCAACCACCATTTTAGTATGAACATGGACATTTGACAATTGCCTGTCCTGGGAACCGGCAGCATGCAGTTTGCATTAACCACTGAAGAACAGATTGGCGACGCTGTTCGTTACTGAGATTCACAGGGCCCTTACCCAGCGATGACAAGCCTAACGGTCCTGCAACCGACGATCCGCTGGCTTGCGTGTTGTTGCCAGCACTGGAAGGAGCACCTTCTCTTGTACCTTTACCTCCATGTCCTACACCCTTCTTTGCTCGCTTACCACCTCGCATTTTAGCTCCATGTTCAGAAAGATATAATGCTAAGAAGTTGTGGAAGAGTTTTTGACAGTCTTTATGAAAGTCGGCAAATCACAGCTATCTTAAATCCCTCTAATTTCTATAGCTAACTAGGATTAGAAAACTGACATTGTTTCTAGACGAAATACCTGTGAAATGCTCGGTATGGTGGAAGAACTGTATAAGACAAAATCAACAGTCGTTCTTCCTTCGTCCAGGGTTTACAATTGCCAGATAGGACTAGGGATTGAGATAAGCTTTTCAACAAAAATATCATACAAGGCCACTATCTGACGCCAAACGAGATTCACACAGAGCGCGAATAAAACTATTCAGAAGTTACCACGGAAGTGAGAATTGCGTTTTTTTTGCAGCAATGACAAAAGAGAACAATTGCTAGAAAATTTTTTCTCTCAGAATTGTCGTTTACAACTTGCTATGGAGAGAAAAAACTAGGGCTGCACCACGTGCAATACAGCTATTTAAAAGTTATACGGATAACAAACGGTGGTTTTTTGCACCAATGAAATACACCAACAGTAACTAAGAATTTCTGTATCCAAATTTAAGTAGAAGGGCTATTTGAAAAAAAATGGGGCGAACCAAAGTGCAATACAGCTATTTAAATGTTATCGGATAATAAAAGGTGGTTTTTGCACAATGAAATACAGCAGCAATTACTAGCAAATTTCTGTATCGTATTATAAGTACAAGATGGGTCTTTGAACAAAAATGGCCTGCACCAAAGTGAAAATCACCTAATTAAATGGTGTACGAATAATAAAAGGTGGTTTTTGCACCTATGAAATACACCTGCAATTACTAGAAAATTTCTGTATTGTAATAGAAGTACAAGATGGGTTTTTGAACAATAATGGGCCTGCGCCAAAGTGAAAATACACCTAATTTAATTGTGTACGGATAAGGAAAGGTGCAGTTTTTGCACCTATGAATCACGCAGATACTGCAAATTTCGTATCGTAATATAAAGCCAAGTGGTCTTTGTGATCAACTGGCAGCAGGCCAAACGTGAAAACACCTTTTAATTGTGTACGGATAATGTAGATCGGTGGGTTTTTGCACATGAAATACTGCATTACTAGAATTGGGTGGATGCTATAGTCCCAACTCAAGCTGGGTCTTTGAACTAAAATATGGCCGCGCTCAAAGTGAAATTTTACCTACCTCAATTAAATCTGTGAGTACAGGTATAACAAGGTGGGCTTTTCACCTTGAAATACACAACCGCAGTTATGTACTGACAAACTTATTTCTGTATGTAATGTAAGACAAGCTGGGTTTTTGAACTAAACAAGGCCTGTTGCCAAAGTGAGAAATAAGGACCCTAGTTTGAAATTCTACAAGGATAATAAAAGGTGGGTTTTTGCACCAATGAAATAC
Organism: Phyllomedusa bahiana; assembly: GCA_025379985.1. Classification (NCBI taxonomy): domain Eukaryota; kingdom Metazoa; phylum Chordata; class Amphibia; order Anura; family Hylidae; genus Phyllomedusa; species Phyllomedusa bahiana. The sequence continues at coordinate 18,163 of JAODAL010057425.1, forward strand.
AACAGCGTTAGTAGAAAATTTCTGTATCCTAATGTAAGTACAAGGTGGGTCTTTGAACAAAATGTGCTGCGCCAAAGTGAAAAACACGCTAATTTTGTGTTACGGATAATAAAAGGTGGGTTTTGCACCAATGAAATACACAGCATTACTAGAAATTTCTGTATCCTAATGTAAGTACAAGGTGGGTCTTTGAACAAAAATGGCCTGCGCCAAAGTGAAAAACACCTAATTAAATTGTGTACGAGATAAATAAAAGGGGGGGCTATTGCACCAATGAATTACAACATCATTTACAAAAAATTTCTGTATCCTATGTAGTACATGGTGGGTCTTTGAACAAAAATGGCCTGCGCAAAGTGAAAAACACGTAATTCAAATTGTGTACGGATAATAGCATTTGGTTTTGCACCTAAGAAATACAACAGAAGTTACTAAAAATTTATTTATATCCAAAATGTACGTACAAGGTGGGTCTTTGACCAAACCGGGCTGCACAAATAAAAGGTAATAATTCACCTCAGGTGTGAGTGTGGCTGGCCAAAAACTGGTAAACAAAAGCCATTTCAATGTAGGTTCAAAGCAAGTCTGGCAGCAACAATATACACTCTCCTTTCCAAAAGCCCGCCTTTCTGTCCCTGTGGTCGCACCGCCCCCCCACCCCGCTGCATTACAGTCGCTAGAATCTTCTTTAAAAGTCTCAGCCTAACTAAGAACTGAAATCTCTAATCTACCTAAGTTCAATGTTCACACTAAAAGCATAGTTGTCTGAGCTGAGCTGAGCTGTATAGAGAGAGATCTAACCACGTCCTGCTTCTTAGAGACACACAGACACACTAAGCAGAACAGGAAGGTCTGTTTCTATAGCAAAAGGAGGTCACGTGATTTTCATTGCCAATGACAACCGTACACGATCACAGTCATGACGTCGTCATACCCAGCTCACCCTGCTCTATGCACTAATCTGAATTGCTGGCCGGCCAAAATGACAGTAATCTCCGAAAATGGCACTAAATTAATAGATTATGCCTAGATTCTCACTAAATTATCGCGTGATTGGAAATTTCCGATCAACCTAAAAATACGTGCCGATGTCAACATGTCGATTATAATCACACATCCCTAATCTTGACAAAGGTCAGTTCGTTCCACATTTTCCATGACAAGGTGTTCATATCATGGGGTAACGATGGCCCCGCCGTACTGAACACCCGCTCTGATGCCACCTACTGCCGGGCAAGGACAGCTTCTCCACTGCAACTCGGCAGTTGCGGCCACACATCCAGTTTGGCTGCCAGTAGTCCAGCGGATCTTCTAACTGGGGTGGCAGATGCATCTGGACTGGGAGAAGAAGGCAAAGATAAACAGCTCCCTTCTTGGCAAGTGGTGGAGCCTTGACTGGCTGAAATTGGCATGCGTGCCACATGGCGCTGCAGTAAGCTGTTGCTGCGGCAGCAGATGGACCACCACATCTGAGTCCACGTTTCTCCCAGGCCACCGATGAGAGTACGCATCATGTTTTGACGCAGGGCCGTGGTGCCAACGTTATGTTCCCTGGCCACGATTACTAACTGCCCACAGAATTCTACAAATACCCATATACGTTTCCTCCGGTGTCTTAGCAAAGAATTGCCACACCCCGAGTAGCTGATTTTACCGCCACCGCTCCGCGCTGAGTGGCTACTACCGCCGCGGCCTCGCTGCCCCCCTGTGCCACTACTTTTTTGGGACCTGCGAAGCGGGTTTTCTACCCCGTGGCCTGCTTGGCTCCTGACCTCGCACTGCTGCTACCATGCTGACTCAGGGGCCACACTACCACTTGCTGGCTGCGCCGCTGCCTGGGGCGCAAGCTGACACCCTCTTCCCCTGACGATGATGAAGCCCTTGCTTTATCTGGCTCCCAAGTGCGGTCAGCTACATCATCATCGATTATGGTTTGATTTTTCACTGCTGCCCCTCATCAAGGTCTTTGTATGCAGAGACTCTCCACATCTATACTTTTGCCGCACTGCTGCAAGAAGCAGGGATATTGTCCCCATTTCTTCGCTACCAAAGTAGCTGCTGACTGTCCTCCTCGAATTTTGTTCATCCTCGCTAATAAGTGGCGCTGAGCCCAGACCACATAGTAGTTTCTCTGGCTGATGGAACCAGATGGTTAACAGAGGGGGGTTGAGGACTGGTGAGGGCCGCTGACCCGCTCCCGGGCCATGCCAACTAAGGGGTGTGTTCTGACGTTCCCCCGACTCTTGGCTGAGGTGTCAGATGTCTCTGGGAGGAAGTGAATGACCTAGTCAACCAATCAAGAACCCTTGGGTTGCTGGTCAACACACGGCCGCTAGATGACACCGGCAGTTCTGGTCTCACCTCGTCCATCTCTAGTTATTACCTCAACAACAGTAAGTATAAATTCAGGGTGCCCAATAAGAGACATATTTTTTTCTGGGGCATTGCTGGGAAATCTGAAATTTGCGGCAAAACTCTCCGGCGGCAATAGTGTTCCTCATCAGGATGTGTTGATGTTTTAAAGTAGCTGTGATAGTTTAGTATGTAAGAGGGCGGTTAAATCCCAAGGGGCCGCCAGAAGGGCTCTAGGTCGTATGGAATGGTATGAGGTGCGTTTTAACCAGTGTAGACACTGGTGCATAATGCATGCCAGATTACAGTATCTCGTCGGATGTCTGGTAAATTTAATCCTCCATAGATTCTTGGGATCATCAATTTGGACTAGCGATCCTTGGTTTTTTGGACGCCCAGATAAATCTAATAAATTCGAGAGTATAATCTTGACATCCCCATGCCGCAAAAGTAGAGGAATGTTCTGGAGGGGAGATAATAGTTTCGGAAAGCTCATCATTTTGACTAAATGTGAGCGAGCCAACAGTGATAGAGGGAATTTGGACTATTTGTCCAGTTCTCTGGTTATTTTGAGGATAAGGCGGGGAAATTAAGGCCGTATATAGATTCAGGCTTTTTGCCTATTAGAATACCTAAGTATTTAATATGAGACTTGGCTTTCTGCAGTATTGTTCCTAATTGACCAAGGTAGAGCGGGGGCGCCCTGGAGAGATAATCAATTTGTTCGGATTTTTTGTCAATTACTTTGAACCCGGAGCAAGCACTAAAGTAGCATAATGCTTCAAAAAAAATGGGGGAGGTCTCTATATGGTTTTGCCATAAAAAAATTACATGTCTGCCAAAAAGCGCCAGGTTTTAGCTCACAGCTTCTATGTTTGATTCCCCAAAATGTCTGATGATTTTAGAAAGGTGCTAAAGACTCTATAGCCAGACTGAATAAAAAAGACGAAAGGGGACATCCTTGTCTAGTCCCTCTTTGCACGTGGAAGGGTCTAGATAAAAAGCCAGGCAAACAGATCCTAGCTTTTGGGTTGCTGTATAATTTTTTTAAAAACAGCAGAAAGGGCCTACCAGTTCGATTTTTTTCCAGTACCCTGTCTAACCACCCCCGTCAATACTATCAAAAGCTTTTTCATTGTCGATGGTTAGTAGGGCCGCAGAGGTGTGTGCAGTCGAGCGGTTTTTAACCTCGTCTAGGAACAACAGCACTTTTCTTATATTCTGACTGCCGAATGCCCGATTTGGTGACCCCCAATGAATTTGGGGGAAAAAAAATGAATTAGGGAGGCGATACTATGAAAACAGTTAAACAAAAAACGATTTTTAAATTTTATCGGAATTTTTTGATGACGCAATAGTTTCCGTGAAAATCTTAAAGAAACGTTTTTCAAAATTTACATTTCGCCTTTTTCGCGTTTCCGTAAATTTGGTGGCCAGCCAAACGCCAGAGCAAGAGAGGGTAAGGGGGAACGCGTCAGCGTGGGCGGGGTATGGATTTTTTTGGCTGCAAAAATCACATTTTACCTGTTTTTTTTATACCACGCAATTCCCGTCAGTCTAATTCCCAACTATCTCAAAACAGGAACACGTCTCATACCTGTCCCCAAAAACGTTGTCACAGCTCAGAAAAAGACAGCTTTTTTTACACAGAAAACCATCCTTTGAGTCTGAACTTAGGGTTTTAGCTACTTAGAGAATTTTAGTTTTATTTAGTTAGAGAAGACCCGTAAAAAAACATCTATTGCAGCCGCAGGGGGGGGGGGGGGGGGTCATAAAGGAGGGGGGGGGATGTGCAGCCCCGCCTGTCCGTCCGAACTGGGATTTAAATAGCAAAGTTTTTTTTAACACTTTTGCCAGCAGACCCCCCAACTGAGGTTTCATAGTTTATAGTTTCATAGATTTTAAAGGCCGAAAAAAAGAGAGCGTCCATCCAGTTCACCCGTTGTGCTAAGGTTTGATCCCAAAAAGGCAAAAAAAACCCCAAAGGGAAAAACCAATTGTTCTCATTTTTGGAAAAATTCCTTCCCGACTCCAAACTGGAATCGGAAAAACCGGATCAATGACCCCTCTCCCGAATCCTAGACACTTAACTTGTTATATTTTAAAAGTCCAAAAGCATCCAAAAACCCTTTTTTAACTCTGTTAGTGATTCACCCTTACAATTCCTCGG
>JAODAL010057426.1:0-22683 GCA_025379985.1 Phyllomedusa bahiana
TCTGACATAATTTTCTCCATATCCCCCCCTTCTTTTTACCAGCTATCTGAAAAAATTTTCTCCCAAACCCCCCAGTCTTCTACCAGTCTTTTTTACATATTATCCCATTCCCCCCCGTCTTTCTACCAGCTTAACTGACAAATTATCCCATAAACCCCCCCCTCCCTTTTACCAGCTTTTCTGGCATATTTATCCATATCCCCCCCCCGGGCTTTTTACCCGTCTTACTGACCATATTATCTCCATATCCCCCCCCGTCTTCTACCGGCCCTTAAAAACAAAATTATCTCCATATTTCCCCCCCCTCCTTTTACCATCCCTTTTCTGACATATTATCTCCATATCCCCCCCATGTCTTCTACCAGTCTTATCTGACATATTATCTCCATATCCCCCCACGTCTTCTACCAGTCTTATCTGACATATTATCTCCATATCCCCCCACGTCTTCTACCAAATTTTTATCTGACTTTTTTTCTCCATATCCCCCCCCCCTCTTCCCACCAGTCTTTTCTGTCATATTATCTCCATATCCCCCCCCCCTTTTTCACCCGGGCTTAAACTGACATATTATCTCCATATCCCCCCCAACCCCTACCATCTTTTCTTTACTATTATCTCCAATCCCCCCCCTCTTCTACCTTTTTATCTACAAAATTAACCCCCATATCCCCCCCCCGTCTTTTTAAACCGGGCCCCCCCCCCCCCCCCCCTTTTCTGACAATTTTCTCCATATCCCCCCCCCCCGGGCTTTCTAACCCGTCTTTTCTGACATATTAAACTCCCTATCCCCCCCCCGTCTTCACCATCTTAAATTTACATATTTTCTCCAATCCCCCCAAGTCCCTTTTAAACCAAATCTTATTGACATTTTTTATCTCCATAACCCCCCACGGCTTCTACCAGTCTTATCACAAAATTATCTCCCTACCCCCCCCCTCTTTACCCTCTTATCTGACTTTTTTTACTCCATATCCCCCCCCCCGTCCCTTTTACCATCTTACTTTACATAAATTTTCTCCCCTATCCCCCCCCCTCTTCTAACCCCCCTTATCGACATAATTATCTCCATATCCCCCCCATGTCTTCTACCAGTCTTATATGACAAAAACTTTCCCTATCCCCCCCCGTCCTTTTACCATCCTTTTTTGACAAAAATCTCCATATCCTCCCACGTCTTCTACCAGTCTTATCTGACATATTATCTCCATATCCCCCCACGTCTTCTACCAGTCTTATCTGACATATTATCTCCATATCCCCCACGTCTTCTACCAGTCTTATCTGACATATTATCTCCATATCCCCCACGTCTTCTACCCTCTTTTCTGACATATTACCTCCATACCCCCCCCCCTCTTCTACCAGTCTTATCTGACATATTATCTCCATATTCCCCCCCCCCTTCTACCCGCTTTTCTAAAAATATTATCTCCATATCCCCCCACACCTTTTACCCCCTTATCGACATGTTTTTTATCTCCATATTTTTTTTTGAGAACGGGAAAAACAGAAGTTTCCTCCAAAGTAGTTTTTTGACCAGCACATTGCCACTGACAGGTATCACAACAGGAGGGGCCCGTGAGCCCCCCCAATGTATGGGGCTGGGGCCGGGGTCCTCATTATGGGTGGGATACACAATGTGGCTTCCAGGGGGTGATGTTCACATAATGGGCAGGATCTGTCCCTCACATCTTACCTGTATATTCTAGAAGACACCTTGTTGCATTGGGTCGGGGTTTCCCCAAACGGGTTGGGGTCAGGGATAGGAAGGTTGGAGGTTAGGGATTACTAGTTTTCATATGGTTTTTTGGGCTGTTACTTTTTGTCTTGGGGAACATTACCCGAAAACGAACCCTTGTTTCTCCTTGAAACAAACTAAGTTTACTGTTTGGGCAACCGCGCCCCCAGCCCGGTAAGTGTTAATCACGCAAAAAGATGGGAAGTCACCCAGACGGGCCCCAACCTCATGCTTTTTTATAGAAAGCCAGTCAAATTTTCCCGGGGAGCCAAAGGCGGGGACAGACGAGCCGCAGAAATGCCCCCTCCAACGCGAGTCCCCCAAAGCGAAAACAAAGGGCAGCGTAAATGTGGAGACCATGCAAGGTAGTGAATGAGGGCACATGGGAGGGTGAGGAAGAAAGGCATGGGGCCCTTTTGGGGTTTTCTGTGATTCTGGCTCCCGCTGGTGGGTTCTCCGGGGTGGCTTTCCCCCTCAATTTTCAAATCTCTGTCCCGTGGGTTTCCCCTCGGGGAAACCGGGTGCTGTGGCCCCTCTCAGGGGACCTGGCCCGTCTGTTGGCTCCTCCGGGACCTGGCTTCTGTGGTTTCCCCTCGTGCACCTCTTTTCTTTTGGTCCTCTCGTGGCACCTTTTCTGTCTGGGCTCCTCTCTGGTCCCGTTTTGGGTTTCCCCTCGGGGCACCGGGGTGTCTGTGGTTCCCCCTCTGGCCCTGGCTGTTGTGGTTCCTTTTCGGGGGCCCCCGGGGTGTCTGGGGGTTTTCCCCTCAGTGGGCCCCCGGGGGTTTTGTGGCTCCTCTCATGGCACCCGGGGGGTCTGTGGTTTCCCTCGTGGCACCCCGGGGTCTGGGGGTCCTCTCGTGGCACCGGCTGTCTGTGGTTCCTCTTTGGGGGCCCCGGGGTGCCCGTTTGGGTTCCCCCTCAGGGCACCCCTTCCCGTGGTTCCTCTCTGGCACCCCCCCCGGGCTTGGGCCCCCCGGGCCCCCGGGCTGTCTGTGGTTCCTCTCAGTGGCACCTCTCTGTCTGTGGTTTCCCTCGGGGGGACCCTGGCTGGCTTTGGGTCCCCGTGGGACCTTCCCGTCGTGGTTTCCCCTGGGCCCACCGGGTGTCCCGTGGGGTTCCCCCTCAGTGGGACCTGCTGTCTGTGGCCCCTCTCAGTGGGGACCGGCTTTTTCTGTGGGTTTCCCCTCGGTGGCACCTGGCCCGTCTGTGGTCCTCCCCAGTGGCACCTCCCGTCTGTGGCTCCTCTCGGGGGCCCCGGGGTGTCTGTTTGGGCCCCCCTCAGTGGCACCTGGCTGTCTGTGGTTCCTCTCAGTGGCACCGGGCTGTCTGTGGTTCCTCTCGGTGGCACCTGGCTGTCTGTGGCTCCTCTCAGTGGCACCTGGCTGTCTGTGGTTCCTCTCAGTGGCACCTGGCTGTCTGTGGTTCCTCTCAGTGGCACCTGGCTGTCTGTGGCTCCTCTCAGTGGCACCTGGCTGTCTGTGGCTCCTCTCAGTGGCACCTGGCTGTCTGTGGCTCCTCTCAGTGGCACCTGGCTGTCTGTGGTTCCCCCAGTGGCAGGCTGTCTGTGGTTCCCCTCGTGGCACCTGCTGTCTGGGTCCTCTCGTGGCAAACCCGGCTGTTGTGGCTCCTCTCAGTGGCACCGGGCTGTCTGTGGCTCCTCTCTGTGGCACCTTTTCTGTGGTCCTCTCGTGGCCCCGGTGTCTGTGGCCCCCTCGTGGGACCTGGGCTTTTGGTTTTTTTGGAATTTCTTTCCCCCCGGGGGGGGCCCCCCCCGGCTGTCTGTGGTCCTCCGTGGCACCTGGGTGTCGTGGCCTCTCTGGCACCGGGGTGTCGTGGTTCCTCTCGGTGGCACCGGGCTGTCTGTGGTTCCTCTGTGGGCCCTGCTGTCTGTGGCCCCCCTCCCCCCTTTTCCCCGGCCCCCGTTGTGGCTCCTCTCAGGGGACCTGGCGCTTGGTTCTAGTGGCACCTGGCTGTCTGTGGTCCCCTCAGTGGACCTGGGCTTTTGGTTTCCCTTTAGGGCACCTCTGTCTTGGTTTCCCCTCTTTGCAAACCCCTGTTGTGGTCCTCTCGGGCACCGGCTGTCTGGGCCCTCTCGGGCACCGGGGTGTCGTGGCTCCTCTCGTGGGACCTGGGTCTGTGCTCCCCTTTATGCACCGGGGTGCTGTGGTCCCCTCAGTGGCACCGGGCTGTCTGTGGCTCCTCTCAGTGGCACCTGGCTGTCGGTGGCTCCTCTCAGTGGCATCTGGCTGTCTGTGCTCCCTCTCGGTGCACCTGGCAGTCTGTGTTCCTCTTGGAGGCACCTGCTGTCTGTGGCCTCCTCTCTGGTCCACTGTTCTGGTCAAGGTGCCTTCGTTCCTCTGTGTCACTTCTCTGTCTGTGGCTCCTCTCAGTGGCACCTGGCTGTCTGTGGCTCCTCTCAGTGGCACCTGGCTGTCTGTGGTTCCTCTCAGTGGCACCTGGCTGTCTGTGGCTCCTCTCAGTGGCACCTGGCTGTCTGTGGCTCCTCTCTGTGTCACCTCTCTGTCTGTGGTTCCTCTCAGTGGCACCTGGCTGTCTGTGGGCTCCATCTCGGTGCACCCTGGCCGTCCTTGGCTCCTCTCTAATGTCACTACCTCCGCTGCATGTGGCTCCTCTCATGGCACCTGCTGTCCTGTGCTCCTCTCAGTGGCACCTGGCTGTCTGTGGCTCCTCTCTGTGTCACTTCTCTGTCTGTGGCTCCTCTCAGTGGCACCTGGCTGTCTGTGGCTCCTCTCAGTGGCACCTGGCTGTCTGTGGCTCCTCTCTGTGTCACTTCTCTGTCTGTGGCTCCTCTCTGTGTCACTTCTCTGTCTGTGGCTCCTCTCGGTGGCACCTGGCTGTCTGTGGCTCCTCTCTGTGTCACTACTCTGTCTGTGGTTCCCCTTGGTGGCTCCTCGCTGTCTATGACACTTAGCTGTCTGTGGCACCTCTCAGTATATATGGTCTTTCTCGGTAGCCCAACACTGCATGTGGCTACTCACAGTGGACCCTGGCTGTCGCTTCGCTGTCTGTGGTTCCTCTCACTGCCACCTAACTCTCTATTGATTCTCGCTGTCTGTGTCACCTAGCTGTCTGTGGTTCCTCTTGGTGGTCATTTGCAGTCTGTGGTTCCTCCCATTGGACCTTTATAGTCTGTGGTTCCCCTCACTGTCCCCTCCATATCTGTGGTTACTTTTGTAGTCCTTTTCTGTCTGTGGTTCCTCTCGATAGCCCCTCGCTGTCTGTGGTTCTTCTCTGTTGGCCCTCGCTGTCCGTGGTTCCTCTCCTCGGTGGCCCCTCGCTGTCTGTGGCTCCTCTCAGTGGCACCTCGCTGTCTGTGGCTCCTCTCAGTGGCACTTGGCTGTCTGTGGTTCCTCTTGGTGGCCCCTCGCAGGCTGTGGTTCCTCTCAGTGCCACTTGGCTTCTGTGGTTCCTCTTGGTGGCCCCTCGCAGGCTGTGGTTCCCCTTGGTGGTCCTTCACTATGTGTAGTTCCTCTCGGTGGCCCCTCACTATCTGTGGTTCCACTTGGTGGCCCTTCAAGGCCTGTGGTTCCTCTTGGTGGCATTGTGAGGAATCACAGACTTTGAGGAGCTAGAGTCTCGGTAGTTACTCCCCGTAGTACCTCACCGTCTGTGTTTCCTCCCAACGTCGCTTCTGTCTGTAGTTTTGCTTCCTGTACACCCCCATGATCTGTAGCTCCCCTCTGTGTCTGGGCTGCTCTCTGTGGTCCCTCCTGGTAGCCCCGCAACAGCTGAGGTTCCCCTAACTTTCATGCAGTGATCTGTGGTTCTTCTCACTATCACTCCACTGTCTCTGGTTCCTCTTGTGGCCCTTCACTGTCTCTTTCCTTCTGTGGCTCTTCACTGTCTGTGGTTCTTTGCTGTCTGGGGTTCTTCTCAGTGACCCTTTGCTGTCCGTGGTTCCTCTCACTATCGCTCTCATGTGTTTGTTTCCTCTCAGTGGCCCTTCACTGTCTGTGGTTCTTCTCGTTCGTCCCTCGCTGTCCGTGGTTTCCCTTGGTGGCCCCTCACTGTCCATGGTTCTTCTGTGGTCCCATGTCCCCGTGGTTTTCCCTTGTGTTCTTGCTCTTTTGTTTTGCTTGTGGTCCCCTGTCTGTGGCTTCCCTTTGGCCTTGCGTCTGTGGTTCTCTCTGTGCCCTCCTGTCCGGGTTCCCTTGGTGTCCTCCCGTCGTGGTTCCTCCGTGGCTCCTCATGTCTGTCTTCCCTTGGGGCTTCTGGGCTGTCTGTGGTTCTGCCTTCTCCTCACTTTGTGGTTCCCTTGGTGGCCTTGCTGCGTGTTCTCTCGTGGGCCCCCCCACTGTTCCCCGTGCTTCCCGCTGGGTTTTTCCCCCTTTGGCTCCTCATGTCTGGGTTCCTTTCGCCTCACGTTTTGTTCCCTTGGTGGCTTCCCTTGTGTCCTGTTTCTGTCTGTGGTCCTCACGCCTGGCTTTTTGGTGGCTCCTCACTGTCTGTGGTTCCTCTCTGTGGCTCCTCACTGTCTGTGGCTTCCCTTGGTGGCTTCTTCTGTCGTGGTTTCCCCTTTTGGCTCCTCACTGTCCCGGGCTTCCCTTGGGGGTTTTTCTCCTGTGGTTCTGCTCTGTGGCTCCTCACTGTCCGTGGATTCCCCTTTGGGGCTCTGCTGTCGTGGGTTTTGTCTGTGGCTCCTCACTGTCTGTGGCTTCCCTTGGTGGCTTCTCGCTGTCTGTGGTTCTGCTCTGTGGCACATGGCTGTTTGGGGACCTCACGATGGCACCTGTCTGTCACTTTGTATGTTGTTCCTCACTGTGGCTTCTGTTTCCTTGCTGTGGCTTCCTACTGTCTGTGGCACCTAGCTGTCTGTTGCTCGTCGCTGTCTGTGGTTCTCCTTGGTGGCCCCCAGATGTATGTGGCTCCTCTCTGTTACCCCTCATTGTCTGTGGTTCATTTCAGTGGCTCCTTGCTATCTGTTGTTCCCCTTGGTGGTACCTCGCTGTCTATGGCACTTAGCTGTCTGTGGCTCCTCACTTTTATGTGGTCCATTGTGTTGGCCCCTCACTGTCTGAGCTCCCTAGGGGGCCAAAGCGTATTGGCTCCTCAGTAGCTCTACTGTCTATAGCACCTTTTTGGGGGGGACCAATGTCTGTGGCTCCTATGAGGGCCCCTTTTTGTGCTTCGGGATTCCTCAGTGGCCCCTCCCTGTCTGTGGCTCCTCTTGGTGAAACCTAGATGCCCACGGCACTTAGCTGTCTGTGGTTACTTTCAGTGGCTCCCCATTGAGGCTCCTAGCTGTCTGTGGCTCTTCTCGGTGGCTTCTTGCTGTCTGTGGCACCTAGCTGAGCTCCCCTCACTTCACGGTGGGTGTGGTTCCTCTCTGTTTGCCCCTCTCTGTCTGTGGTTCCTCTCAGTGACCCCTCGCTGTCTGTGATTCCTCCGGTGGACCCTCTCTGTCTGTAGTTCCTCTCGGCGGTCCTTTGCGGCCTGCGGCTGTTCTCAGTGACCCCTCACTGTCTGTGGTTCCTCGCTATTGGCCCCTCGCCGTCTATGGTTCCTCTCGGTGGCCCCTCGCTGTCTGTGATTCCTCCGGTCGACCCTCTCTGTCTGTGGTTCCTCTTGGTGGTCCTTTGCTGTCTGTGGCTGTTCTCGGTGGCCCCTCACGGTCTGTGGTCCCTCATACCACGCTGGCTGTGGCCCCTCTGTGTCTGCGATTCCTCTCCGTGACCCCTCCCTGTCTGTGGTCTCTCTTGGTGGCCCCTCACTGTGTGTGGTTCCTTGTGCTGGCACCTCGCTGTGGTTCCCCTCACCTTGCTGGCTTTGAACCCTCACTGTCTGTAGTTCCTCTTGCTGGCCCCTCGCTGCCTGCGGTCCCCCTCACCTCGCTGTCTGTGGTTCCCCTCACTTGCACTTTGTGATCTGTGCTTCCTCTTATTGGCCTCCCCGAGGCTCCTTGCCTTCTATTAGCCCCCTGTTGGCTCCTCACTGTGGTTTCTCTTGGTGGCCCCTCACTGTGTGTGGTTCTTCTAACCTCGCTGGCTGTGGCCCATCAGTGCCTGCGCTTCGCTTCACTTGGTGATCTGTGCTTCCTTTCATCGGCCTCCCGGGGGCTCCTTGCCTTCTGTCGGCCTCCCGGGGGGCTCCTTGCCTTCTGTCGGCCTCCCGGGGGGCTCCTTGCCTTCTGTCGGCCTCCCGGGGGCTCCATGCCTTCTGTCGGCCTCCCGGGGGCTCCTCACTCTGTGGTTCATCTCAGTGATTGTGGCCTCCACCACCTCCTGCACTATTCACTTCTTAATGCCCATCTTTTTCCGGTGCCACCATTCTCATATATGATGCAGCTTTATTTATATAATTATAAGATTGCCTATACTGTTTAATTTGGCCATAAAGCCGCTCTCCAGAGCCCTGGCCGCTAATCCAGATCTCCTGGGCATTAATATGGGTTCACCCAAAAATTAAGGTCTCCTTATTTGCTGAGATCTTCTGATTTATCTATCTGACCCACGGGTGGAGGTTCCGATAGCTTTTTAGATCTGTAACATGATTTTGGGCCTTTTCTCGGCTTCAAGGTCAATGTTTCTAAGTCAAATTGTTGGATCTCTCCCCTCCCTCATTCACCCTCCTCACACACTTCCAATTTACCCTATACCCCATGGCGGGTGCCCCCCATCAAGTATCTGGGAATAAATATCGTAAGTCCCCTGAGTCCATTTAACACCTCAATTACCCCCCTCTGTTCCTCAAAATTGGAAAAGGACCTAGAACGATGGATGAATCTTCCGCTCCCCTTACTTGCAGGATCATCTTCTCAAGATGATGACGTTCCCAAAATACTATATGTTTTAAAAAAAAAATCCCCTTATTGTTAGACATAAAGATGTCCGCCAACTTTATACCCCTTTCACTTTTTCCTATGGAATAAAAAACGCCCCCGATAGCCCTGCAAACGGATCCTCCAAGGGATAGGGGGGGGGGCAAAATTTTTGCCGGATCTGGGTTGTATAATCTACCCACCTCCTGCGTCACGGATCGGATTGGTTTAAACAGTCTTCCAGATATCCCAATCTCTCTACTGAGGCGGCACTGGTTCACCCTGGACGCTTCCCGCCTTCTTCATACCAAATATTCTGCTCTTCCTAAGGTGCAAACATAGCCTCATTGTGAGGGACACGATCGGAACCTGGAAGGCCTGTAGAACCCTTGTTCTCTCTGCCCTACCAGACCAGTAGATACCTTCCTATCTATGGCACCCAGAATTCAAACCTGGCCTTGATAACCCCAATTTAAAGTCTGGAGGAGTAAAGGGATCTAACTATTCCCAGCTTTTTCCCCCTTTCCCACCAATGGATTTACTCTCTCCAGAATTATCTCAAAAATATTCCTTGCCACCATCGCATTTTTTGGCTACTCCCAAATAGGAGTTTTTATAGAAGGGACATGAGCCGTCTCATTTTAAGTTGAATGTTTTAAATAATGTATGGCCCACTTCTTCAACAGACCCCCCTCCTATCATCGCTAATATGCTGGTCTTCGAGGGGGTTCAGAAACGAGGGGCCTTGCAGGATTTTTGCTAAGTGGGAGAAGGCTAACCCTAACCAGGAGATCTCTTTACAATTCTCCAGGGAGGGTGAAGATCCATAAATATATTAATGAAAAAGGGGAGGGACACGTTTCTTTAGAATGCCCATTCCGCAATTTACGGCTTTAAATTCCCCCCCATCCAGCTTGTCCAGACCGTTTAAACTCCCCCCCCCAACGGGGCACCCCCCCCCCCCCCCCCGCAGGGATTTTGTCCATAGTTTTATGGACCTGTGTGGAAACCATGAAGTTCTGGAGACAGTCATACAAACTCTGAATCTTAAGTTTCGGTGTCATTTAACTTAGAGCCAACACAGCTCCTGTTCCATAAATTTTCCACAACATTTTAGGAACCACCCACTTTTGCACATATTTTTATTAGCGGCTAAAAAAGCCTCCTGGCCAAATGGTTGGAACCCAAAGTCCCTACATTGCAGGGAAGTGATCCAGGTGGTAAAACATTCTGGGAAAAGGACAGAAAGGACATTTTCAGGGCTAAGGAAACCCAATGCTCTAAATTTTTCAAGAAATGCAGAGTTCATAGGTAACCTTTTAAAACCCCCAGGGGATCAAGGAGATCATGCAGCCTTTTGTTTACACCTCCTGGTATCTCTCCTCTCACCTAGCGGGGACCTGGGGGGTTTGGATGTCTGTACCCATAACATTGGGAGCTTTTCCCCCAGCCATATCCTGACACCAGGCCCCGGGAATACTCCCTTGGTACTGTGGTTCAAGTTGGGGGTGAATTTGTCCCCCTATCTATTTCTCTTCCTCGGGTTTAGGGGGCGGGGGGCCGTGTGAAGATTCTGCAGCATTGTATCAGCACAGGATTTGTTTTCACCTTTTATCCCAGACCTTACTTGATTACATAGGTGTATGTGATTATGTCTCTTAGGCCGTGTTCACACGGCTTATTCCCGACGGATTTGTGAGCGCAATCCGGCTCACAAATCCGGCGTGAATAAGGGGCGGGGGCGCCGCCCCCGGCCCCATAGACAATGCATTGTTTACGGCGGGTACGTGCCGTAAATAATGTTCATGTCACTTTCTCCCCCGCGGCGGATTTGCCGAGCGGGGAGGAGCGACGGATTCCATTGTTCTCAATGAGAGCAGTGGATTACCGTAATTACTCCGCCGGATTGGCGCCGTACTGCAGCACAAATCCGGCGTAGAGTACGGCGCCAATCTGCGGAGAAATAAGCCGTGTGAACGAGGCCTAATACATAACTGCATATGGGGACCACTATTTTGGGTGGTTTTTTTTTTTTTTGGGGGGGGAGGGGTTACTTTTTTATTATTTTTTGTTTTCTTTCTTTAGTAAAGATGGACCTTTTTTTGCTTCATCCTTATTAAATGATCCAAAGTATGTCATTAGTGCTATTTTGTACTTTCATTGCTTAGTAACTTTTCTTATCTATAGTAATGATGCCTTATATTATTTCTTTGTGTGTCGAGTAGTATCTCATCTATTGGACAGTTATTATATGTTTTTGTTATTGTAAAATTAAATAAAAAATTATGTTTACAAAAAAAAAAAAGATTGCCTACACGGATCCATGGTAACAACCCCCTCCCTGATGTAAGCAGGACCAGGTCAGAATGGGTTTTCAGCTTCTGGATGTAAAAAGAAATGTTTTCATTCCCTGACAGCGAGCGGTGGCTCTGCTGCGATCAGCATTTATGACATTGCTCCATCGTTCTTTCTCCTAGGTCCTGCCCTGGACGTCCCGGCAGAGTCTGTGGAGTCTAAAGAAAGTAAGACCGTGCGGGGGGGCGGAGTTTGGTGCAGGTCACATGACTCGGGGTTCACTCTCCTCACTGACATTCATTCTCTTTTCAGATCAGGATCCAGAGTCAGAGGAATCGTTCACACTTCCAGGTAACACATTAAGGACCATGAGGAAGGCTGTAGACCTCAGCGGCCATGGCCACCTACCCCAGCCCGAGAGACAGCTGAGCCGTAGCATGATGAACTCTGATCCTTAGAGGGGTTGTCCAGTGGGAGAAATGTATCTTCTAAATGATCTCCCCATCATCCGGCACTTCTATAACGTCCTTCCAGAACATGTTCTGTGGTTTGTTGCAGTTTTACATCAGATGTTTGAGGACAGGAAGTTCCCTAGTTCTGTAACTCCACATACAGGAAACTACTGTGTCCACCCCAGGAGATCATGTGACCAAAGGGGTGTGGCTTCCTCAGAGGAGTCTAAAGCCACACCCCCTCAGTCCAACCTTCTAACGCTTTCAAAATGAGGGAGGAGGCAGCACCAAGATGGAGGATGAGGACGACAGACAAAGCACCGGGTAGTTTTTTAGGGAAAAGGAGAACAGGAAATGCTACTACCCGGCTGCAGAAAAGGGAGGAGACATACAGCACAACAAACAGCACGGAGAGATGAGTGAAGACTCAGGCAGGACATTTGAGAATTTTTATTGGTTTGTTCCCTGCACAACTCCTTCAAAGAATGACACAGGCTGCTCTCCGAACAGCGCCGCCGCCCCCCCCCCCCGGGTCATGGGTTGCATCTGGTAATACATCTCTGAACCCTACACCAAACCCTAAATAATATAAAAGTATACACTGATAAATCCTAATATAATACCACATATACACCAATACCTACGCGAGAGAAAAGTATACACTGGTATATGACATGCACTCTCCCATCTCTGCGCCCAGACATACCGACATGCCCTCCCGCTATATGCCAAAACATACAGACATGCCCCCCCCCCCCCTACACCACTACATCCCAAAACACCAAACCCCACCCCACCTACACACAGATTGCTACAACCCCCTCCACATCTTTGCCCGACCTCCCGTCACCCCCCCCACACGCCCGACCTCCCGATCACACCCCACCTCTACGCCGACCTCCCAAACACACCCCCACCCTCGCCGACCTCCCAATCAAAAACGCCACTCACGCCAACATACCGATCAATGCCCCTCCTGCCCGACTACCGATCATCACCACTAGCATCCAGACCATACCGATCAAGCCCTGCATCCATACCGACATACCTCACACCCAGACCTCCGATCACACCCACCTCTACGACCCGACCTCCCGATCACACCGCCACCTCTACGCCCAGACCTACCGATCACACCGCCACCTCTACGCCCAGACCTACCGATCACACCGCCACCTCTACGCCCAGACCTACCGATCACACCGCCACCTCTACGGCCAGAGATACCGATCACACCGCCACCTCTACGCCCGGACCTCCCGATCACACCGCCACCTCTACGCCCGGACCTACCGATCACACCGCCACCTCTACGCCCGGACCTACCGATCACACCGCCACCTCTACGCCCAGACCTACCGATCACACCGCCACCTCTACGCCCGGACCTACCGATCACACCGCCACCTCTACGCCTCGGACCAAAACCCGATCACACCGCCACCCCTCTACGCCGGATACCTCCCGATCACACCGCCACCTCTACGCCCGGACCTCCCGATCACACCGCCACCTCTACATCCAGAGATACCGATCACACCGCCACCTCTACACCCAGACCTACCGATCACACCGCCACCTCTACGCCCGGACCTCCCGATCACACCGCCACCTCTACGCCCGGACCTCCCGATCACACCGCCACCTCTACGCCCGGACCTCCCGATCACACCGCCACCTCTACGCCCGGACCTCCCGATCACACCGCCACCTCTACGCCCGGACCTCCCGATCACACCGCCACCTCTATGACCGGACCTCCCGATCACACCGCCACCTCTACGCCCGGACCTCCCGATCACACCGCCACCTCTACAGCCAGAGATACCGATCACACCGCCACCTCTACGCCCGGACCTACCGATCACACCGCCACCTCTGCAGCCCGAGATACCGATCACACCGCCACCTCTGCAGCCAGAGATACCGATCACACCGCCACCTCTATGACCGGACCTCCCGATCACACCGCCACCTCTACAGCCAGAGATACCGATCACACCGCCACCTCTACAGCCAGACATACCGCCACCTCTACACCCAGACATACCGATCATACCTCTACACCCAGACCTACCGATCACACCGCCACCTCTACGCCCAGACATTTCGATCATACCGCCCCCTCTACATCCAGACGTGCTGATCATCCCCTCCACATCTTCGCCCGGACCTACCGATCACACCGCCACCTCTACGCCCGGACCTACCGATCACACCGCCACCTCTACGCCCGGACCTACCGATCACACCGCCACCTCTACAGCCAGAGATACCGATCACACCGCCACCTCTACAGCCAGAGATACCGATCACACCGCCACCTCTACAGCCAGAGATACCGATCACACCGCCACCTCTACAGCCAGAGATACCGATCACACCGCCACCTCTACGCCCGGACCTCCCGATCACACCGCCACCTCTACGCCCGGACCTCCCGATCACACCGCCACCTCTACGCCCGGACCTCCCGATCACACCGCCACCTCTACGGCCAGAGATACCGATCACACCGCCACCTCTACGCCCGGACCTACCGATCACACCGCCACCTCTACAGCCAGACCTACCGATCACACCGCCACCTCTACAGCCAGACCTACCGATCACACCGCCACCTCTACGCCCAGACCTACCGATCACACCGCCACCTCTACGCCCGGACCTACCGATCACACCGCCACCTCTACGCCCAGACCTACCGATCACACCGCCACCTCTACGCCCAGACCTACCGATCACACCGCCACCTCTACGCCCAGACATACCGATCATACCTCTACATCCAGACATACCGATCATACCACCACCTCTACATCCAGACATACCGATCATACCTCTACACCCAGACATACCGATCATACCTCTACACCCAGACATACCGATCATACCTCTACACCCAGACCTACCGATCACACCGCCACCTCTACAGCCAGACCTACCGATCACACCGCCACCTCTACGGCCAGAGATACCGATCACACCGCCACCTCTACAGCCAGAGATACCGATCACACCGCCACCTCTACAGCCAGAGATACCGATCATACCGCTACCTCTACAGCCAGACCTACCGATCACACCGCCACCTCTACAGCCAGACCTACCGATCACACCCCTCACATCTACACCCAGACCTACCGATCATACCCTCCACCTCTACACCCAGACCTACCGATCACACCCTCCACCTCTATACCCAGACCTACCGATCACACCCTCCACCTCTATACCCAGACCTACCGATCACACCCTCCACCTCTATACCCAGACCCACCGATCATACCGGCCCCTCCACACCACCACAGATCATACCGCCACCTCTACATCCAGAGATACTGAATTGTTCTTGACCTCTTTTCATTTCAGCTGGAAAATGAACCTTCATGTCCTGTCCTCACCCCCCCATGTGTACCTCCTACCTCGTGCCTCCATTTATGACTCCTTCAGCAGAGGGGACACCACATCCAGCTGGGATCCCTGACCATAACATGTTTACATCAGCAACCCTCGCCATCCGAGACCACATGAAGCACAGCGGCTGCAGCCAACGTCCAGCTCCAGAACTCCACCGGCCCCCCAGCCTGGGACCCCACCCACAATGGCGAGTCCATGGACCAGGACAGCCCGCCTGGACCGAGCCCTCACCATCTCTGAACATTAGGCCAAACCAATAGTCCGGCTGTATCATTGCTCCAGATGTGACCTCTCACCCTCCTAGAGGTCCTCAAAGTCTATTGGGGCCCAGGACAAGACTATTAGAATCCAGGTGTTATCCAATCTATTGGTGCCCAGGACGGGAGCGTTCTAATCCGGGCGTCCTCCAATCTCCCAGTGCCCAGGACGGGAGCGTTCTAATCCGGGCGTCCTCCAATCTCCCGGTGCCCAGGACGGGAGCGTTCTAATCCGGGCGTCCTCCAATTTACTGGTGCCCAGGACAGAAGCGTTATAATCCGGGCGTCCTCCAATCTACTGGTGCCCGGGACGGGAGTGTTCTAATCCGGGCGTCCTCCAATCTCCCCGTGCCCAGGATGGGAGCGTTCTAATCCGGGCGTCCTCCAATCTCCCGGTGCCCAGGACGGAAGCGTTATAATCCGGGCGTCCTCCAATCTACCGGTGCCCCGGACGGGAGCGTTCTTATCCTGGCGTCCTCCAATCTACGGGTGCGCAGGTCGGTATCGTTCTATTCCGGGCGTCCTCCAATCTCCCTGTGCCCAGGACGGGAGCGTTCTAATCCGGGCGTCCTCCAATCTCCCAGTGCCCAGGAATGGAGCGTTCTAATCCGGTCGGCCTCCCATCTCCCGGTGCCCAGGACCGAAGCGTTATAATCCGGGCGTCCTCCAATCTCCCTGCCCGGGACGGGAGCTTCTAATCCGGGCGTCCTCCAATCTACTGGTGCCCAGGAAGGGAGCGTTATAATCCGGGCGTCCTCCAATCTACTGGTGCCCTGGACGGGAGTTTTCTAATCCGGGCGTCCTCCAATCTCCAGTGCCCAGGATAAGAGTATTCTAATCCGGGCGTCCTATTACCCATCACTTGTGGGGTCGGGGCTGCACCATCTCTTTCTCTGTAGATCACCATGTACTAAGCTTTGTCCTCCCTGCTAATAAATATTCTGTCTCAGCATCCACCTTGTGTCTGGAGACTTCTTCTGACCAGGGGGAGGGTGCAGCGGATGAGGGTTGTTGTAGTCTGACAACAGCTGGAGCCCACTGGCCAATACAACGATTTGCTGTAGCGGCAGCATCTAAGTCAAGAAGTGTCCCCAATAGACGAACTGGTTTCTGCAACAGGGGCTGCCACATTTTAAACCAGTTTTCGAGTGTTCCCCCCCCCCTCACCCAGCAGCCTTGATCAGCCTATGTACCCCTTTCCTCAATGACCTCCATCCCCCTTTTTCGACTGTCCCTTTTAGCCTGTTCCTGCCTCGCCTGTTTCTCCCCATTCTGCTTTGTGCCGGGCCTGGTTTTACCCCTCCCCCCTGTGATCATTAGGCTTTATTTTTGTCATTTTTACATTATTTTAAACATGAGGGAAAAAAATTATAAAAGTCTTTTTCATTTTTTTAATGTATTTTTTTTGTTCTTTTTTTCTATGAATTACGTCACAAATTTACACAATTAAAAAAGAAAGCGAGCGGGTCTAAGAGGCCGGGGCTATGTATACTAGGGTTAAATAACAGAAGTTGTGCAATTGCATCACTTTTCCGTCTCATACATTTATAGACATGACATGGAAAGTTCCAGATATTTGGCTTTTGGTTGAAATTTCAGGATGAACATAACATTTTTTTGAATGGATGGAAAGGATGCCCAAAATGCCCCCCCGCCCCCCGGAGAGGCGGCAAAACGCCCCGTCCCCCCCCCCCCTCCCCCACCGTAGAGGCGGCAAACGCCCCCCTCCCTCCCCCCTCCCCGTAGAGGCGGCAAACGCCCCGTCTCCCCCCCCCCCTCCCCGTAGCGGCGTCACACCCCCCCCCCCCCCCGTAGAGGCGGCAAACGCCCCGTCTCCCTCCCCCCCCTCCCCTAGAGGCGGCAAACGCCCCGTCTCCCTCCCCCTCCCCATAGAGGCGGCAAACCCCCGTCTCCCTCCCCCCTCCCCGTAGAGCGGCAAACACCCCCCTCCCCCGTAGAGGCGGCAAACGCCCCGTCTCACTTCCCCCCCCGCCCCCCGTTGAGGCGGCAAACGCCCCGTCTCCCCCCCCCCCCCACCCCCGTAGAGGCGGCAAACGCCCCGTCTCCCTCCCCCCCCCACCCCCGTAGCGGCGGCCAACCCCCCGTCTCCTCCCCCGTAGAGGCGGCAAACGCCCCGTCTCCCTCCTCCCCCGTAGAGGCGGCAAACGCCCCGTCTCTCTCCCCGTAGAGGCGGCAAACGCCCCCCCCCCCCCCCCCCCCCGTAGAGGCGGTAACGGCCCCGTCTCCCCCCCCCCCCCCCCCGTGGCGGCAAACACCCCCCCCCCCCCCCCCGTCGAGGCGGCAAACGCCCCCCGTCCCCCCCCCCCCCCCCCCGGTCGAGGCGGCAAAACGCCCCCCCGTCTCCCCCCCCCCGTCGAGGCGGCAAACGCCCCGTCTCCCTAATATTGCCCAACCCCGCCCCCCCCCCCCTAATGAACCCCCTCTGAGAGGAACCGATCAGGTGGCATAAAATCCCCCAAGCATCCCCAGATTTAGATAGTATTTCTGGTCGATGTAATCAGTGAAATAGGGCCCGTAGGAGGCGGGTAGCAGCGATCCCTGCCTTTTTTTTGGGGGGAAAACTTTGTGAATGCATTTTTGGATTCTGGGCGAAGGGACCCTGAGTGGAGTAACCGATTGTAGTAATTAGTAAGGATCAGGGGCGATTTGGTCGATTGGGATCTTAATATAGTTTCCCCGAAAACCGCGTCAGGGCCCGAGCAGCCCTATTTTTAGCTGACGATGGCCGCTCTGACTTCTGGTTCAGAAATATCCTCGTTCAGGGCGCTCTCTGCAGGACTTACAAACGAGGTACAATTTTACTTTAGACAGGAAATCCCGGCCCTCCACATGCGCGCTGGATCATCTGAGGAGTAGAGCGGTGTGTAGAACTGCCGAAATATATCATTAATAGCATTTCGGGTCTGCGGTTTAAATGAAGATCTCAGACGAATCGAATGGCCGGGATGTGGAGGTTTTGTGGGAACCTTTGAGAAGTCCTAGATAAAAAGTTTTCCCCGATATGGTTTTTCCGTAACGGAACAAAGGGTAGAGTGCAGATGTGATCAATGTAGACCTCCCGCGTACAGCTAGAGGTTAAAATTCCCTCGCTTGGCCTTTTCCACCAGGCCCAGACCTGCTCTTTTCCACCCATCTCGAGGAATTCTTATACTCTTCCTGAAACACGTCAAGCCTGTATGTAGGCCGCGCTCTTAAGATTATTCCTGTAGGGGGGGGGGGAGGAAGTAGAAGCATTATCCAGCCGTCGCAGTACTACCTTTTGCGGTCGCCCAGTTAGACCCGTGTCAATTTGATGGGCGTCATTATCTTTGGCAAACTACAACCACCAATCCTTAACCAAAGTCGTGAAACTCTCCGACTGGCTAAGTATGCCGGGAACATCCAAAAGAAAGTCCTTACCATCTCGGGAAACATGTCTGCAAATCTAAGGAAAAAGGGGCATGGTCGGAAATTACCTGTCCTTGATCTGGCGTCTTCTACCCTATTAACAAGGTGTTCAAGAGACTAACAGATAGTCAATCCTGGACCACGATTTGTGGCACTGGATTAGGGGGGAAGAAAAAAAAAAAAGGTGAAGTTCTCTCTCAACTGGATCCACTGCTCTCCAACAATCGGGAGACTGGTGGTGGCCCTATCATGTGATGCAAAGCCCCCATCCTCGGCAGGCGGAGACTTCCCCCCTTTAGCGCGCCCCAGGGCCCACCTCTTCTGCTATAAGAGGGTCTAGAGCCTCATTCAATGTCCCCTCCTAGACTTTGCTGCTGGACCTTATCACGGCCTTCCCGCCTCCAAATCTCGGTAAAAGCCCGTTGTGACCATTTGGCCGTATACATTGTAAATGGCTGCGAGCTCCTTGCCTCCCCCATCGATACCAGGTGTTGGAGAGGTCTCCCTTTCCAGGTCATGGCCATTGAGATTAGATGCAAACGGAGAATTCTTATGTATGAGGGAAACAACCCCCGCCTTGCACCTCCCACTGCCGGAATCCAATGACATGACCAACCCACAGCCTTTCCAGACGCCTGAAGTCCTCGCCTAAGGTGTGGACTCCTGTAAAACGGACAATGTCCGGCGCAGTTTTCCCTAAATGACCGGATCACCTTCATGCGTTTGTTTGGGGGAACCGCAGCCCCTTATGTTCCATGAAATGACCCCGCAAAAAAGTATTTTTTAAAGATATAAGGGGCTGGAGGTTGGTCTGACTGCCACAGGGCATCAGTTGGCTGCACCCGCATGCTCCCAGGTTGCCCCAGAGAGGACATAACACTCATAAAAGCTGAGGGAGTAGACACATCGCAACAAGTGAAAAACATAGTAGTTACAACCAAATAGTATCAACCATAACAGAGAAATGCAAAAGGGAGGTCCTCAGCTCTCCTCCTTAGTTTTCGTGACATCGCTCCCTTTTTTTTCCAGCAACAGAAAGAATGAGAAACGAGCAATAAAAAGATATAGACAACATCGCCCCCCCATCCCCCTCCTCCCCGCCAGCTTTCAGAGGGTCTCTAGAACCCCAGCTCCACGGCCCTGTTTTTACTAAACCGGCAGAGTGGTCCCGTATCAGGGTCAGTTAAAGTGTGACACCAACAATTAAAGTCCCAGAAAGCTTAAAAGAGATTCCGGTAAATGGAGACCAACAGTAGGCCCAGCCGGAACCTCTTGCGAGCCAGAAACAAAAACTAATGGCCTACAGTCCAGGACATGATCCGGCCCGTTGCTCCTCACTTGGTTGGCGTGCGCTTCATTGGTGACAGCGGTGGTGGAGATGTGAGGAGTTCCACGAAGATACCCTCACCTTCTTTTTTGAGTGGAGGTTTCAAAAGTGTTGTTCCGGACGACATCCTGGAGAAGCTAAGGTGTCCTGCTAGGTCAAGAAGGTTGGAGAGAGCGCGTTCGGCCTCTGTAAGTTGATGTAGAAGACGCGAGGCGGGACCGTTTCGGGGCCACAGCACCTTGAGTGGTCGCCGGGTATAGATTTGGAAACTAATTTTCCGTTTGAAGAGTATCGTACAGATCTTGCTAAATGCTCTACGTCGTTATGAGAAACGCGACAGCGAAAGTCTCGAACAGCAGAACTTTGTGGCATCTTATGAGCAAAGGGGCATTTAACCTGCGGTACGCCCTGAGAATTCTTCAGACTTTGTCATTAAAGTCCAAGAAACGTCATAATGTACGGTACGGTGTTCTTGGTCTGCCTGAGGCGGACTTAGGCGATTGGAGACACACCGCTGCTTTCGTGGGCCCACTTTTATTACTCTCTCGACACCGGCAAGCATGTTTTTTAGCCCCCAGGAGCTGCTGGTACACTCTTCCTGCATAGATCTTTGCTTGGAGGTCACGCTGCTTAAGGGACCGGGCAGCCCCACCATCCGTAGATTGCTCCTTCAGGAAGCGGATTTCAAAGTCCTCGATACGGTCGCCTGCTGGACCAACTGGGCTTTGGCACAAAGCTTGAGATGGCGTTCTGGGCGCTATTGTCAGATTTTTTCCCCCAAAAAAAAAAGATCATTGAACTCTGATTTCCAGCTCCTCCACCGAGTGGCATGATTCCTGCACCTCCTGCGGCAGTTTGGTACAGAGCCTGGACTGTGCTTTCTAGTGCAGCCTAAATCAGGTCTATCTCTGGCGACCTCCGTGGAGCAAGTAGCTTTAGGCATGGAAAGAGGAGGGTTTATTCTCCATTTGAGGGGTCCATTGAGGGGTCCCTGGGGCTATTGTGGGCATAGCTGTTGGGGGGTGACACTGTATCAGCCCCCAGCGCTCCTCCGCTGCTGCTGCGCCCCCCCTCCCGCCTCTCTGACCTGTTTTCTGCAGATGTAGTGTGGCGGCGCTGGCCGCCACTTGGGGGATTGTGCCTGCGGCTGGTCCCGTGCGGCTCCTGCTCTCGGCATCGCTCCGCAGAGATAAACACTCCATACAGGGGGTGTTGCAGGGTGGCTTCGGGTCACCTGTGGCTGCGATCTGCGGCCGGTCTGCGCTGCTGAACGCAGCTGTTCGCGGGTTTGGTTGGCGGGGTTCGGGAGCCGTGGCGCACTACATCTCCCTGCGCCGGAAGTTAAGGAGACCTTAATATTAGGGGAACCTATAGTGATGCCCAGGTGGTCTGGATTAGAGGCCAGGGCTCTGGAGAGGGGCTCTCTGGCCAAATTCAACAGTAGCGGGGATAATGGGCATCCCTGACGAGTGCCTCTCCCCTAGAAAGAATACCCAGGGTATAGATCAGGGCAAGGGGATTGGTAGATAGCGTTTCCTGCACAGATTCAAGGCCCCTTTGCCAGACGCAGCACAGCAGCCCCAAAACCTGCCCGAGCCTCCACGTTTTGCAGAAGATGCAATGTTCTTTTCTTGGCTTAATTTCTAGGTCTTTGACAATAGATGTGATTTGCCACAAAGCTCCAGTTCGCTCTAGTCGTTCCAAAGGCCACTCTCCCAGGAGCGCTGTGGCTGGTCAGTATGCACGCCGGCAAATTCCAGGCTATTTTTTTCGTATTTACTTTCAGCAGTTGTTTCCTCCTCCGTTGTCTTCAGTTACGTCCAGCAACAGACGGTGCAACCTGACACTGAGGACCTCGACCGTGAGGTTCACCTCTAATCTCTTTGGTTACCATTTGGTTTATCCGTCTCTTAGATTTGTCATCAGTTTTCCTTCTGTGGCCACATCCAGAGAGGTCGGCTACAGTCCTTATAGACCTTACAACTGGGGTCTGCAACGTCGGATCTACAGCTGTTGGGAAACTACATCTCCCATCATGCCCACTGATATAGTTTATATAAATGCTTGTGGGGTGTTGTTGTTTCCAAACAGCTGGCGAGCTGACGTTGCAGACCCCTGCCTTACAATATGTATGTGAGCTGTTTAGAGATGGTCTTATAGCCTTCACCTGTAACAAGTTTGCCTATCATTTCTTTTCTTATCTCCCGAGACAATTCCCTCTTTAGCTTCATGCTTAGTGCAGTACACACCATGGTACCAAACAGCACAGGGACTACTTCTCACCCTGCTAATAGGCAGACTAACCAATTACAAGTGAAAAGACCCCTGTGATGCCAATTACAGGACAAACCTTAGTGTGACATGTCCCTAGGGCCACATTATCTTCAGTATATTCTAGGGGGCCCGGTGTTCTGTCGCGCAAGGTTCATTAGTTATTATTTTAAACTTTTCGGTCCAATTTTCATTCATTCATTTTCAATAAATTCACATTGATTATTACTTGTGTCAGTTTTCAGTTATTTCAGTGACCCTTGTGGGTGTTATCCACGTGCATCCACAACTCATCTGGGGCCCCTCTACCGGACCCCGCTCTCCTCCTCTCCCCAGAAACGAGCCGGCACAGAGAGGGTCACTTTATACATGGTTGAATATATTTATAACAGAAAATTATACAGAAAGAATCAGCATAAAAATCCAAAATACAACTCACTAGAAACAAGTGTCAGATACAAATCTCAGTGCCGGCCCCGGCGAGCTGGGCAATCCTGACAAAAAGGTCAGGGACCACCAATGCCCACCCTGCAGGACCCCCAAGGTGCAAGATCTCATAGCTCCCGCCCCCTCACTGCTGTTCACTATACCACGCTGCCCCATGCGGGACAAAGTATAATATTACCACAATCCAAAGCTGCGTTATGTGGTCCCGGAGCGGGGCCCTGTGTAGTGTTGACCCCTGACTTACAGAACATCTCTGGTGGCCCAACAACCCGCCTGCAACAAAAAAC
>JAODAL010057427.1:0-22683 GCA_025379985.1 Phyllomedusa bahiana
TGTAAACTCGATGTATTAAGAAAATTGAGAGATTCGATGCTTTCACTCACTGAAATCAAGGTAGGGTCTCCAGTATCTCCCCCAAATATTAGGCTCTATGGGGCCAATACTCCTCCCACCTACTACGTAAACTTTTGGTTTTTCTAAAAAAAAGTTCCCAAAAAAGTTTATAAAATGGAATAGTCCCTTCATTGTTTTGATTTCTTGCCCGATCTATGGGAGTAAACTTGGCATTAAATTTAATTGTGTCTATTTTTCTGCTTTATAAGCGTCCTAAGCTGTAATATTTGTAAGCTGGATCGTAAGGAAAATTTCCATTTGAAATTGCTGAAAATTTTTAAAGCACCCCCCTGATCTTAAGCAGCAGAGACATATTGAAGGCCCCTTTGCCCAACCCCTGGAGCAAAAAAATTGGGGAAAACCAGGGGGTTTTTCCCAAATCCCGGTATAGGATTGCAGCCCAAAGCCCAAAACCAAACCCCTAATTCCACCCAAGTTTATCATCAAATAAAGGTTGGAAACTTTTGGTGCACAAAAAAAGTTTTTGCCTCCAGTTTGGGTATCCCCCCCTTAGTAGTCGGTTTTTTGCCCCCTTTAGTAGCCAGATTGCCCCCTTGTAGTCAGATATTCCCCCCCTTTATAGCCGGGTATTGCCCCCTTAATATCAGGTATTGACCCCTTTATTACCAGGTAGTCCCCCTTTTAGTATCAGGTATTGCCCCCCTTTATAGTCAGGTAGTGCCCCCTTTTGTAGTCAGTTTTTGCCCCCTTTTAGTAGTCAGTATTGCCCCCTTTTTAGTAGTCAGGTTTTTCCCCCCTTTTAGTACCGGGTATTCCCCCCTTTGTATCGGGTTTTGGGCCCCTTTATTACCAGGTTTTCCCCCCTTTTTAATCAGGTAAGCCCCTTGTTGTAGCCAGGTATGCCCCCTTTTATTAGCCAGGTAATGCCCCTTTGTGAGCCGGGTATGCCCCCTTATTACCCGGGTAATCCCCCCCTGTTGTAGCCGGGTATGCCCCCTTTATAGCCAGGAGAGCCCCCTTTGTAGCCAGTTTTGACCCCTTTATTAGCCTTGTAGGCCCCCCTTGTTGAGCCAGGTATTCCCCCCCTTTGTACCAGTATTCCCCCCTTTAGAGCCAGGTGAGCCCCCTTTTTTGTAGCCAGGTATTAAACGCCTTTTAATTAGCCAGGTAGAGCCCCCTTGTTGTAGCCAGTATTCCCCCCCTTTGAGCCAGGTATTCCCCCCTTTTTATTAGCCAGGTGAGCCCCCTTGTTGTACCAGGTAGACCCATTTTTTTGTAGCCGTTTGCCCCCTTTATTACCGGGTAGACCCCTTTTGTACCAGGTATTCCCCCCTTTATTCCCCAGGTATTGCCCCCTTAAATACCCAGGTAGAGCCCCCTTGTTGTAGCCAGGTATTGCCCCCTTTATTAGCCAGGTAGAGCCCCCCCCCCCTTGTACCGGGTAAAGCCCCCCTAAACTAATAAAAATAAAAAATAAAAGCACTCCCTCACCGGGGCTCCTGCACCCGGGACACCCCCGGGCCCGATCTCCTCACGCCCGGGGGGGAGTGAGTGCAGCCGCGCGCCCTTTCCCCTGCGACACTGACCTTATTACGCGCACAAACCCCCCCCGCGCCGACATACGGGGGGAAAGGGGGAGCGTCCCTCGGCCCCCCCTCACAGGGGAACCCGGCGGGTGAAGGGGGCCTGGGGCCCCCGCTTCCCCCCTGGGGGAACCCCGGGCGGCCCCAGAGTAGCGCACCACGCTACTCTGTCCTGGCCTTTTTAAAGAACTCCCGCGCCTGCTGGCGGGGGGAGGAATCCCAACTCCCCGGGAGGGGGGGGGGGACCCCAAACGGGACCCCCCCACCAAAAACGGGAGATTGGCAAGAATGCATTAAACTAGTCTCCTCACATCTTGTGAGGGGAATCATTCCGGATTCTCTATTTCCCTTCCAGACTGCACACAAAAACATGAAAGCTCCCCTGGGCCCCCACATCACAAGAACGGGGGCCAAATCCCTGGGCATGCATTACCTGCGACTTGCGGGCTACAATCAGGTACCAATGCATGGGGTCACGGGCAGAACCCCCCCCCAAACCGGGGACTCCAGACACTTCACACACGCTGTACACACTCAATTCACCTTTTCCCAAAACGGATGCAGAGCCACTTCGTTCCCAGGGCAACCACAGACCCTCCTATCTGTAGTTAAACCCCCTGTCTCTATTTTGCAGGCACCCCAGGACACAAATTTTCTGCTATACTCCTAGCACTATTAGCCAGCCCTCTAGGGGCACACCTGAGCTTGTCTCTCTACAGCGGGGCGGCCGCGCTTCAAAACAAGTTCACACAGGGCCGCACCTGACTACACCCCTCTTGCTTAGCAGCTACTTCCCCTTTTAACGCAGCTGACTCGGAAGCCAGCTACCCTCCCCCTTCTCAGATAATAGACTGAGAACTTATTAGGGGGACTTTTTCTTTATATTAAAAAAACAACCCCCTTTCAGACGCATCATAAACTAAAGTCCTAAAAGTTTTTTCCAAGTCCGGGAAGCACCGTTTCACTGCTCTTTGGACTTTTCTCATTTTGGGAACAGTTTTTTGGCACCCATTTACACCCCCAAGTCCACCTTTTTTAGGGACCTTCCGGGTGAATTTTTTTGGGTCTTTTAAACCTGGCCAGCACCCATTCAGGGGGGCCCCCACAGGGACAAACCCCCTGCTTTGCCTGGGCCCACTCGCCGTCTCCCACAGCTGCCAGAAGTAGGAAATCACTGCCCCGCAAAAACTCTACTTGGAGGTTTCCCACATACCTCAAGAATAGGGTTTCAGTCCCGCAACAATTAAAAAAAAAAAATTTAACGGCCTTACCCTTCTGGTCGATCTTTACAAAGGGTATGATTCCGGGTGCACCCTGGGAAACCCTTTGGCGACAGCCAGATCCACCAAAAGTGTGGGCCCCCTCCTACCGCAACTCCACTGTTCTGGTTGCCCTCCTTTGGGTGACCTCAGCAGCTGCTTCCACCTGAGGCTGGTTGCCCCTTGGGAAGGCCGTATTCAAGGACCTCTGTCCTCAGTCGGTTCCGGGGTAACTCCTCTGGGGGGGATACCCGACTTGGGTTTTTTTCTGGGAACGCTGCCCTGGCCTTTTACCCCACTTTCTTTAAAAGACCCTCTTGGGAACTGTTTAGCCCTCCCCTTTTTTGAATAGCCCTTAGCAAAGGATGCCGCGGCACAGGGCCCATGCCCCGCTGGAATACAGGAAAATTTCGCCATATCCCCTTTCAGCAGGGCAAATGCCGCTCAAGGTATTTTAAAGTTCTCCATGTTTTAAAGCAGGCAACACAACAGTCTTTTTTCTTTTACCGTGAACACAGGCTCTGCCCTTTAAATTTTTCTGCAGCAGCCCATGCACTTTCACATGTCCAACTGTATCAGTCGTGCCAACCATCCCCCCATCCCCCCACCCTATGTAGCGCCTCACTCAGCTTGGGACGCCATTTTTGGCCACGCTTGGGGCCCTGGACGCCTCTTTCGTAAACGGAGGGCACGACAACATTTCTTTTTAACTCGCCTTTTTATTTTGGCACAGGTTGATAATACAGCAAAATCATAACCAGATAAGCAAAACCCTAGGCCGTCGGCCACTAGCTATACTAATGCCACCCAAAAACAAATCGTTGTCTGGACTTAAAGTCCCCCCACAAACAATCACCGATCCCCCATAAACCCGGGTTCGGCCCCTCCAGCCTGGGGGTAAGAAACCCTTTCCCTTATTTTCTCCCTTGCGCTCCAACTCCCAGGTACTGTAACGAATGCGGGGTATGGATCCCTGGACCACCGAAGCGAGGGGTGAAGCCGTCCCAGGGACGGAATCTAAGTAGAACCCGGTTTTTAAACCAAGCCCCCGCAAAGGGGGATGGATTGCTGCGCGGAAAAAAACCAGCGTCCCACGGCGTGACTTGCTTGGGGTGGCAGCCAAGGCAGTGCGGGGTACAAAATCTGAGGCGTAGGGGGATGGGGGAAAGGGGCAAGGGGTAGGAAGGCGGAAAGGGGTTCGTGGTCAGGAAACAGGAGCGTAAGGTTCGGTAAAACGGAAGTAAACAACGAGGCACAAGAAGTTTTCCTAAAGGCGTACCACTAAAGATCCGGAAAGGGACCCGGGAAAGGAAGAGGGTTAAATGGGGTCACCTGCCATTTTAAACCAATAAGGGGCGTACTGGCCCTTTAAATCCTCGGAGCCGGCGCGCGCGGCCTAAGGGGGGGCGCGCGCACGCCGGCCGGCCGGGAGGACGGGAGGACTCAGGACCCCGGGAAAAGGTAAGGGGAAGCCGGGACCCACCCCGGGCCCCGGCAGGGGCACGGGACCCGGGCGGGTACACACGATGCGCCCGCAGCCCGGCGAGGGCTGGGGGCCCACCCGTGACAGTCCCCCTCCCCCCCAGCCCCCCCTTTCTTCGGTTCGGGGGAAGGTCAACACGAGACCGCGGTCCGGGATGTTCTCCTCGGCTCCCAAGCTCTCCTCCGACCGAATCCCCCCCAAAAAAACCAAGAAATGCCGTTACCCCAAACAAACCTCATACCAAACCCTTTTAACCGAAAATAGTTGGAGGCTAGGGACTCAAGAGGGAGGGACAATTTTTCCTGGAGAAGGGGTTCAACACACGGGGTTTTAGGAGGGATACATGGAAAAAAATAGGGATCCGCGGGGTGGGAGGGAGTTTGAGCTTATACGCCACGGGTTTAAATACGGCCAGGATTTAAAAAGGGACAAGAAGCGCGGGCCAAGTTTGTAACTGGGGTTTTTTAACCTGACATATTTGGGGGACACCCATACTTTGCTCCAGGGGTAAAGGTTGGAGCTGTCTCCTCTTCCTGTCCGCCGGGCCTTCATACAGGGGGCAGCACGCTGCGGGGACGGCCCGATCGCCCCCAAGCCAGATAGGTCTGGACCAAGGCATCTACAGAGGAACCTGGGAGGAGGAGGGCAGAGGGAGGGAGGGGGGGAGCCGACCATAAACAATAAAAAAGGGAGATCCCTGGGGAAACCCTGAATCCGTGAATTGTAAAAAAATTGGGGCCCGGGGGTGGAGTCGGACCAATCATCCGGCGACAGAAACAAAGTGACGTAATAACCCCCAAAATGGTTGACCTCTCTCCCTGGCCGTTTTTTTGGGGATGTAAGACGAAGAAAGTCAATTTCACCCGAAATCGGGAGCAGAGTCGCGCCAGAACGGGGACACGAACGCCCCCCACGATCAAAACATGTGCGGGGAGGCCGTGCATGCGGAAGATGTAAACTAAAGAACAGGGGGCCAACGGTGCGGGAAGGAAACCCGGCAGGGGACAAGTCGACTTTTCGAAAACCACCGAATGCCCAGATCACGGTGTTGCCCAAAGAGGATGGAAGGTCGGTGATAAAATCCACGCCACATGGGACCGGAAACGGGCGTGGGCAGGGGTCGCAGTAGCCCGGAGGGACCGGGGCGGGGCACCTTTTTAAACGGACACAAGTAGCACAGGCATCCAAAAAGTCCTTAAAAACTTTACCAGTCCTGGCCACCATAAACCCAGAGATCAACTGGAACGATCAGGGCCCCCCGGATGTCCTCAAAAAGGGAGCATGTCCCCTTTTCCCCAGGATTTTCTTGCGCAGGGAGGGCCGAACGAGTTTGCCAGAGGAAACTGCCAAGGGGACGGGGCTGCTGGATCGGTTTTCCCGGGGGAATGTTTGGAGCTGCGCCCCTCCCGGGTGACGTCGGATGCGCGAGAGAGACCACCCCTTTTTCTTCTCGGCGGGCTAAAATGGATCCGGAAGTCAAATCTGGAAAAAAAAAGAACCACCGTGCTTTGCCGGGGATTGGGCGCTGGCCGACTGGGGGGTACTGAAATTTTTGTGATAAATTACACCTCAAAAGAGACGACTCCCTCCAGAAGATGCCGCCACTCTTCCAGGGCCACTTGATAGCGAGCAATTTCGGGGTCCCCAAATAGCATAGTTCCCTCTGCCGACGAGAAGTTTGGGAAAAAGCCGAGGTGACGGTTCCCCCTTGGGACCCTTTGAGTAAGAACAGCTCCGGGCCCCCACCGAAAGGCACCACCTCCGGAAAAAAGGCTTCTCAGGACAGGGGACAGAATGGGGCGAACAAAGGCCAACTTCAAATCCGAGAAGACTCTTTGGGCCGGGTGGCCAACCCTTTTGGGGTTTGGGCCTTTTTCCGGTGAAGCCACAATTGAGCACCATGTAGAAAAGTGGGAATAAACTGCCCTAAAAATTGGCAAAGCCCAAAAAACGTTGTATGGCCGAAGTCCAACAGGTCGTGGCCATTGCAAATAGCAGACAGCTTGGTGGATCCTTTGCGGGCCTGGGTGGGGAGACAATGTAACCGGGGAAAAGGGCGACGGGTTTGGTGGAACACGCACTTCCAATTTGGGCGACAGGGGGTTGCTGCAAGGCGTGCGGGAAACCGGGCGCACCGTATAGATGGGTCCGGAGGCGGGGGAGAAAACCAAATGTCTCCAGATACCGATGACACACTGTAACAGGTCCTAAGATGTCCTTTACGAACTCCTGAAAGACCGGGGGGGCATTGCACAGACCGAATGGCATAAAACCGGGTTTCAAAATGGCCGTCCCGGTTTTAAACCCGTCTTCCACCATCTCCCCACAGATCCTGATGAGTTTTGTAGCCCCGCCAGGTCCATTTTGGGAAGCCCTTTGCTCCTTGTAGACGGTCAAAGAGTTCCGAAATTATGGCAAGGGTTTACCGGTTTTTTCACGGAAAACGGTTCAGCCCCGGGTAGTCGATGCAGGGACGGAGAAACCATCCT
This sequence comes from Phyllomedusa bahiana, assembly GCA_025379985.1. Lineage (NCBI taxonomy): Eukaryota > Metazoa > Chordata > Amphibia > Anura > Hylidae > Phyllomedusa > Phyllomedusa bahiana. The sequence continues at coordinate 6,836 of JAODAL010057427.1, forward strand.
TCTTTTACAAGAAAAACCCGGCCCGGCGGGGTGAGGACTTGCGAAAAACCCTTTTGCGGGGTTTCCACGGAATAGTCCGACTGGCCTGATCTCGGTCGGACAACGGGAAACTCTACCCCGAGGAGGACGGGTCCAGAAGGAGGCAATGGACAGTCAAGGGACGGTGAGGGGGAAGGGATTCGGCCTGTTTCTCCAAAAACGTCCCGTAGCCCCCCGGTATTCAGCGGAACCCTGGCGGGACCTTAAGACTGATGAGAGGGAAAAGGGCCCCGGACGGCCCAAAACTGAGAACAGGATTCTGGCAGTCGGAGCCCCAGCGTAGAATCTCCCCTTTTTCCAATCGAGGGGCGGGGGGTGGAGCTGAGCACGGGAAACCCAAGAGGATAGCGGAGGATGACCCAGGGAGGGCGTAGAAGGGACCCCTCCTTTTGGGAAGGCCCCCACCGGAGAGACAAAGCTTGGCACTACCGAATGGCCCACTAATAGCTCGCCCTCACGGGGAATCCCAGGGGGTTCTCCAACGGGCACTGGGAAGGGGATACTGGGACACCAGGAGGCATGAATAAAATTCCCCCGGGTCCCGAGTCCAAAAGGCGGGCACCCAAAAAACGAGTCCAACCCAAGAAACCCCAACCTCCATAATAAGACTGGAGAGGAAATGTTCACACCCCGGGATGCCTCTCCGACATAGCCAGGTGGCGGGGGTTTCCCCGCCGTGTGGGGGAAGCGGCAACCATTTCGGAAGGATCCGGGGTGGCACAAAAGGCACAATTTCTCTGCCCCAGGGGGGAAAAGCTCCGTTCGGCCCCAAAGGGCCCGGGCCACCTGCAGGGTTTTCACTGGTAGGGAAATGAAAGCGGGAGCTGGGGGCTTTTGGAAGACCGGGGCCCCGGCAGGGAAACGGCTGGTCGGGCGAGATCACTTTTCCCGGCGAGTTCCCTTGTCGCCGGCCCAAGCGAACATCATCCGAGGGCTAGGGGGACCGTTCGCTTAGAAGGAGGGATCCCTAGCCGCTAGGGCGTCCTTAACCTCCGACAGGCCCCTTTTTAAAAATGGCCATAGGGCGGCGTCTTTCCCGGTCAGCTCCGACGCCAGGGTCCGGAAACGAACTGCGATCGCCGACAGAGGGGGTCAAAACCCGGCGAAGTTAGTAGAGCGGGGCCCTGCCCAGGAAACCCGGCCGCTCTTCAAAGACACTGCGGAAACCGAGAGGAAAGTCGAGGTCCTTTCCCCTACCGGTCGCCCCGGCCCGAGAGGGGGGGCCCAAGCTAGAGCCTTCCCCACAGCAGACTGACCACAAAAACCACCTGAAAGTTCAGTGGGAAATTGACCGGGGCCCAACTCAAAGTGCATCGACACTGGGGGAATAAATCCCCTGCACAGTTTGGGGTCCCCGTCAAACTTTCAGGTGTGGGGAAGCGTAGCCGAAAGTCCCGGGGGCGGCGGGGGTGCGCCCCAGGGGGAGGATCCGGGGGCTGTTTGGGTTTGCCAGGACTGCTGCATCATGGGGACAACTGGTTAGCTGCTGGGGTTTTTTGCCTAGTTGATAAAAGCTGACCCCCAAACGCCGTAGATCCGGGCACCGGGGAGAAGTAAACCTTTGGGGGGACCATGGCCGGAACTTTCTGTAACAAATGCAGGTAGTGGACCGCTGGACCCCCGCAACGATGGGGGGTAAGCCGACCAGGGGACGGAATTAATGAACCCGGTTTTCCACCCGACCCGCCGCAAAACGGGATGGACTTCGCGGCGGAGAACTACCAGGTCCCCACGGGGTGACTTCTTGCGGTGGCAGCCAAGGGATGCGTGGGACAAAACGTGAGCGTAGGGGGAGTCGGGGACAGGCAAGAGGCAGGGGGGAAAGGCGGGAATGTTCGTGGTCAGGGAAAAAGGGGCGTAGAGGTTCTAAACGGAAATCAGACAACGAGGGACAAGAAGTTTTTCTAAAGGCTGTACCAAAAGATCCGGGAAAGGGGACCCGAAGGAAGGGGTTTTAAAAAGGGTCACCGCCAGTCTTAACCAAAAAATGGGGGTACTGGGCCCCTTTTAAAACCTCGAAGCCGGCGCACGCGCGCCTAAAGGGGGGGGGCGCGCCACCCGGCCGGCGGGGGACGGGGTCGGGCGCCGGGAAAGGGAAGGGGGGCCGGACCCACCCCGGGCCCGGGAGGGGCAGCGGGGGGCCCGGCGGGTGCAGCACGAGTGCGCCCGCAGCCCGGCGAGGGGGGTGCGGGGCCGCCGTGACATACAACCAACCCCCCATCACCTGGAAAACAGGGTTTTTCTAGCCATCCGGACTGGCCCAAAAACCGACATGGAACCCTTTAGACTGGGGGGCCGGGGAAAAGCCACCCACCCATCTGCACTGTTCCGGGGAAAACCAAACCCCTAATGGCTGGGTACCCATGCATAAAACGCTGTCAGCAAACCAGTGTTGCTGACAGATAACATTTTCTCCCCCCACCAACCCCCGGGCCCTTGGGGCACGCTCTACCAGGGGCACCCACTTGTACAAAGACAGGCAATACCTTAGTCACTTTTACAATATATATAAATATATATATAATATATATAAATATATAAATAATTTATATATTTAATATAAATAATATGAAAACACTTCCCAACACCCCCCTTCCAAAGAAACAGAAGAACTCCTTTCCCTGCACCCATGAAGGTCATCTATGGTTCAGGGGATGGAGTATAGGCCACAGTCATACCACAATCTAAGGCGGGTTGGTCTTCGGTCTCCCCACAGGAGATTGTGCCTGTACCTCTTCTCTCCCGTGTGGCCTTGTGCCAACACACAATAAAACCCTCACCTAACACTCTTTAACCCCCTCACAATGGCCTCATAGCCCTCACTACTCCACCTATTACCCCATAGGGGGTTTGTACAAAGGTGAGAACAGCTAGGGAGGTGCTGGAAAAGTGAGGAGATTAATAAATCTGTGTAGTTAATTCTGTAGGGATGAGGCCCAAAAAAATCATCGCGGTAATCTGGAGTGGAAGGAGAAACTCCCATCAGAGAAGATGTCACATGTGAGTCACTAAATGTAACTGTACTGTAATCACATATATGTCTGCAGAGTCTTGATTTGTATTCAAGAGCAGTATGGCAGTATTATTCAGTCACTATGTGGTGGTAATATGGGGTCATGGTGTTGTGGTATTATTCAGTCACTATGTGTTGGTGATATGTGGTCATAATCTGGCTTTATTATTTAGTCACTATGTGGTGGTGACATGTGGTCATGGTGTGAAGGTATTTTTCAGTCACTATATGGTGGTGACTAGGAATGAGCGATGCTATCGACAAAAGTTGAAATCTCCACGGTTTTTACGTTTATCGTAATTTTCCAATGATGCGATAGTTTCCGTTAAAATCTAAAAAATAATCATTATCACGTTTACTATTGCGCCTTTTTCGGCGTTTCCTGTAATTTTGTTGGCCAGCCAATCAGCTCAGAGCATAGAGGAGGGTGAGGGGAGTATACGACGTCAGCTGTGGCAGTGTATGGATCTCATTGGCTGCAAAAAACACATGACCTCGTTTTATGAATACGACTGCATTTCGTCATCAGTCTCATTCCTCAACTATCTCACTACAAAGCAACATGTCTCCTGCCTGTCCCAATAGCTGTTGTCACAGTTCAGAGAGACAGTCTTTTTTTATACAGAAAACGATCCTTGTAGTTGTGAAGCTTAGGATATAGTTAGATCAGAGAATTTTAGTTCTTATTTAGTTAGAGAGAAACTTGTAAAGACATCTATTGCTGTGTGCAGCTGTGGGGAAGGTGGGGGGGGGGGGGGGTCGGAAAGCTGGGGGGATGATGTGCATCCCAGCCTGTCCTGTCCTGAACTCGCATGAAATAGCAATGTTTTTTTTACCACTTTTTGGCCAGCGGACCCTGTCAGTGGTGCCAAAACCACCATATCTCATCCATATAACTTTTAAATAGTTCTATTGCAGTCCCTGCTTCCCAGTTTGGTGCAAATAGCACACTTGTCCACAAATTTGGTTACTGATAAAAAATATCTGTAACCAAATATAGTAACTAGCGCCTGTTGTCAGCATTGTAAAATCGCCATATCTCATCCATATAACTTTTAAATAGTTGTATATTGCACTCCGCGCATCTCAGTTTTCAACAAACTATCGTACAAGTGTGCTATTTGCACAAAACTATAAATTTTTAGTCCTACTGGGCATTGTAAATCCCTGGGACTGAAGGAGGAACACTGTTGGTTTTGTGTTACGGTTCTTCCACAACCGCATTTCACAGATATTTGATAGAAACAATTCTGTTTCTAATCCTAGTTGGCTGTTGGAAATTAGAGGGATTTAAGAATATCTGTGATATGCCGTATTTGCAGTATAGTTTCTCAATAAGAGACTGTGAAAACTCTTCTACACCTTTTACATTTTTATCTTTCTGAACATGGAGCAAACTGCAGGTGGTAAGCGAGCAAAGAGGGGGGTAGGACATGGAGGTAGAGGTATGAGAGACGGTGCTCCTTCCAGTGCTGGCAACAACACGCAAGCCAGCGGAGCGTCGATTGCAGGACCGTCAGGCCTGTCATCGCTCGGTCGGTTCCCTGTGAATCTCAGTAATGAAGAGCGTCGTCAGTTCAACTAAAATGGTGGTTCAAAGACTACTTTCTTCTGGCTCTTTTTAATCTGTGGGTCATGCAGGTTAGGGGTTCATGCTGTGGTACAAGACAGGTCTAGTGTCTAGCTCAACTAAAATGGTTGTTCAAAGACTACTTTCTTCCGGCACTTTTTAATCTGTGGGTCATGCAGGTTAGGGGTTCATTCTGTGGTACAAGACAGGTATAGTCAATGTCTAGTTCTACTAAAATGGTGGTTCAAAGACTACTTTCTTCCAGCACTTTGTGATCTGTGGGTCATGCAGGTTTGAGGGTCATGCTGCAGCCCAGGACAGGTATAATCAATGTCCAGTTCAACTAAAATGGTGGTTCAAAGACTAATTTCTTACAGCATTCTTTAATCTGAGGGTCCTTAAGGGCATCTGTGTGGATTTTGTGGTTATGCTGCATTAAAAGACAGGGATAGTCAATGTCCATTTCACTAAAATACTGGTTCAAATACTTGTTTCTTCTGGCACTTTTTATTCTGAAGGTCCATCAAGGACATCTTTGCTGGTTTTGGGGTCATGCTGCTGTAAAAGAAACCAATAGTAAAGGTCTTATTGAAAAAAGCGTATTTCGGGGCATGGCCTAGCCATGGCGTTGTGAGGACGTGTGCATGGGAGCTCCTCGTGCCTCTTTCATCATTCCGGCCCTTTCTTTCAGCCTAAAGATGGGGAAATCCACTAAAAAGCAGCGGTCTAAGTTGGCCCAGTGTCCCAGTACCTCCCAGGAGGACTTGGTCCAGTTTTTTTCCCCGCTGCGGCCGCTCACCTCTCTGGCGGCGGGAGACTCTGGGATCCCTCAAGATGGCTGCCGCAGCGTGGAGACCCAGCCAGCATCAGCCGCAGCGCCAGCCGAGGTACCTGCCGACACCCTGCAGCCTCCTTCAGCGTGACCCACGGCTTCTCTCAGGCGGTCGCAATCCGGATCGCCTGCATCTGGGGAATTCCGTGAAGGCTCTCCTCTGCAGAGGGGCGCCGACTCCTCATCCCGAGTTGCGCTCAGTGTGGCCGGATCTCCGACGCCTACAACACATCCCTCCTGCTCTGCCTGCAGCTCACCAACGGACCCTGCACCCGGAGGGACTCAGCTTCCTGCACCAGTTCAGATAAGTGCCGAGGCGCTAGAGGGGTTGGTGCTCTGCTCCGGTGAACCCTGCTCCCAGGCTCCCAGGCTAAGGGACTGTTGGAAGGGGGGCCAGTGCTGACTTCCTCACATCCGAGGGGTTCCCTCTCCTTTAATCAGGAGGACATTTTGGCCATCAATAAGCAACAGGATGGCTCTCTTCCTGGGGCACCTTTGACCCAGGCTATACAGTCTACGCCCTCAAGAAACTGCCAGGAGGATGCGCTCTCTACAGCACCAATGGAGCACCCTGATACAGGCCCTGCATTCCCTCCTGTGGCCCAGTGTTCCCTCATCCATGATCCCCAGGGCCCTCCTCTTAGTACTGCTGGCTCACTGTCCGTCATGGTCAACGGGATCCTATTGGGGCACTTCTCCAACTCACAATCAAGTCCCGACTTCTTCTGGCACGCTACTAGTGTGTGTCATGCAGAGTCCCACACAACTGAGCTCATCATCCTTCGGACCATTATCCCATGCTCTGCTGCCCGCCCCGGCATGTCCACAAACAGCAGCTAGTCTTGACGGCACTCTATCAGTTTTTGCTTTTTCTCCACATCAACCTTTTCAGGCCTATGCTTCCATCTCGCTACCTGGAATGGTGGCAACATCAGAAGATAACACGCTTGCAGATGTGCGACTGCTTATATAATCTCTCCCCTCCAGAGCAGACCTTACTTCTCTAGTGAAGCAGATGGTGGAAGAATGCAAACAAGAATTTTCGTCCTTCTGGGTGGAGTTGGCCTCCCTAAATTCTAAAGTCGAGGGACTTGACCAATCTCAGATGCAGACCTCTACTACTCTGGCCACACTGAAAGACGAAGTTGCCCAGCATTCCGCCCAACTCTTCTCCTTGCAGCAACACCTGGATGATGTGGAAAATAGGAGCAGACAGAACAACCTGCGGGTTTGGGGTCTCCCTGAATCCATACCGAACTCTGACCTCTTCAAAGTGCTCTCTGAAATTTTTTATGATTTGCTGGGTTGTCCGGCTGTGCCCCACATCGAGATCGATAGGGCCCACAGTGCCTTACGCCCGCCAAACCCAGATGACCCCAGACCTCAAGATGTGATCTGCCGGATCCATTATTACCTCATGAAAGAGGATATCATCTATGAAGCCAGGAGGAGAAAAAATGTGACTTACCATAATACCCCTATCAGAATCCTGCAGGATCTATCCAGGCTTACCCTGGCTCAGAGGTCATCATTGAAGCCACTCCTGGATGTTCTTAGGGACAGAAGTATCTCCTTCTATTGGGGGTATCCTTTTGCTCTTCATATCCGTATGGACAAGCAGACTCTTACGATCCGTTCATCCAAGGATGTTCCTGCTGTTCTTTAAGCTCTCAAACTTGCAGATCTCTCCCTGCCAGACTGGCCATCTTTGTCCTCTCTTTCCTCCAGCATGAACCAGCGGAAGCGACTTTTGCCGGTCTCTCCCTTGTCTCTGACTAGTGGCCCACCCAGGGAGCAGCGGAACAGAGCGTCTTGTCCTAGGGATCCGGGTCATTCGATCTCGCCGGGTTCCAGGGCTCACCCTTCTTCCTCTTATTGAACCTGAGAGGACTGTGAGGAGGACTCTTTCTAAGTTCCAGGTCCACGCTGCTTAGACGTCCTAACTGTTTGGATATTCCCTGTGTTATTCATATTTGTCGCTCTCTGCAATTGTTGGTCAGCACGGAGTGCCAGGTTTTATTTTTTCCCCCATAGTACAGCTTCTTTAGATGCCGGATATAGTCATACCTATTTCTAAAGGTTTTTCTCCCGTACCTAGGTTAAGCCGCTCTCCCCAGTAGGTGGAAGTCCTGTGCTAGGTTTTCCTGGTGTCACAGGTTTTCTGTTACACTTGTGGTGGTTCTTGCTTTGAGATAAACTGCAGGCCCGTGTAGTCTGCTTTTCAGTTCTCTTTGTTACTGTTTTTTGTCTTGTGTCTTGTCCTTTGTCTTGTGTCCCTTCCGTGTGCGTTTCCCTTCCCCCCCTTTCCACCTTTTCCTTTTTTCTTTCTCCCTATCCTCTCTCATCTTTCCTTCCTAGGCCCGTGTTGTGGTCCTTCACTGCCTCATTGACCGGCTGTTCTCATTGTCCTGTCGGATATCATGGCGACTCTCAACATTGCATCCTTCAATGCCAAAGGCTTGAACACTCCTGAGAAGCGAGCGCAGGTACTGCATAATTTCCATCGCCGTAGGACGGACATAGTTTGTTTCCAAGAAACACATTTTAAGGTAGGATGTGCCCCTCATATCAAGAATAGACACTATACGGCATGACATTTTGCAAATTTCCACCAGTCTAGATCTAGGGGAGTAGCCATAGCAATCCATCATTCTGTTGCTCACCAGGTCCTTTCCTGCTCCACTGATCCTGAGGCTCGTTACCTTATCCTTGTCCTCTCCATAGAAGGGAAGCTATTTACCATAATTAATGCCTATGCACCCAACGTTGCCCAGGCTACCTACTTTGACCATCTCATTGACACAGTCAACACGTTGTTTCGGGGGACGGTGATCCTCTGTAGAGATTTTAACGTTACTCCAGACCCCATACTAGATAATTTGGGGGGTAAATCGGCTTTGTCATATTCCATCATTAAAAAAGTGAAGAGGGCATTTCTTCAACTGCAGCTCTGTGACGTGTGGAGGATACAATATCCTTCCGACAAAGATTATTCTTTCTCCCCCCCCACAGGTCTTACAGTCACCAGGACTATGTACTGGTCCAGCACTCTGCTCTGCAGATGGTGACGACAGCCTCCATTGGGAAAATATTGTGGTAAGACCACGCGCCAGTTTTTTGCTCCCTCCTCTCAGCTTCCTTCCTTTTGCCGTCACTGGGAGACTCTCCTTTTTTTTTTTTTTTGTAAACATAATTTTTTTTTAATTTTACAATAACAAAAACAAAATAACTGTCCAATAGATGAGATACCACTTGATACACATTGAAATAATGTAAGGCAGAATTAGTACTGATAAGAAAAGTACTAAGCAATGAAAGTACAAAATAGCACTAATGAAATACTTTGGCATCATAATAATAAGGATGAGGCAACAAGACGGCTCCATCTTCACTAAAGAAAGAAAACAAAAACGAATAATAAAAAAGTAGACCCCCCTCCCAAAAAAAACAAAAAAAACAACACAGAACAGTGGTACCCATACGCAGTTATGTATAAGAGACATAATCACATACACCTATGTAATCAAGTAAGGTCTGGGATAAAAGGTGAAAACAAATACTGTGCTGGTGCAATGCTGCGAGATCGTCACACGACCCTCGTCCCACAACACCCGAGGGAGAGAAATAGATAGAGGACAAATTCACCCCCAACTGATGCACAGTTACCAAGGGAGTATCCAGGGCACGGTGTCAGGATATGGCTGAGGTAAAGCTCCCAGGTTATGGGATACAGACATCCAAAGCCCCCAGAGTGCCCGCTAGTCGAGAGGAGAGATACCAGGAGGTGTAAACAAAAGGCTGCATGATGTCCTTGATCTCCTGGGGATTAACTATGAACTCCTGCCATTTCTTGAAAAATTTAGAGCTTTGGGTTTCCTTAGTCCTGATGATATTGATTCTGTCCATTTCTAGATGATGTTTTACCGCCTGGATCACTTCCTGCAATGTAGGGACAGTTGGCTCCAACCATTTGGCCAGGAGGCTTCTTTTAGCCGCTAATAACAATATATGCAGAATTGGGTGGTTCCTGAAATGTTGTGGTAAATTATGAAACAGGAGCTGTGTTGGCTCTAAAGTTAAATGACACCGAAACTTAAGATTCAGAGTTTGTATGACTGTCTCCCAGAACTTCGTGGTTTCCACACAGGTCCATATACTATGGACAAAATCCATGCGGGGGGTGCCACACTTGGGGCAGGACGTCAAACGATCTGGACAAGCTGGATGGGGGGAATATTAAAACCGTAAATTGCGGAATGGGCAATTCTAAAGAACGTGTCCCTCCACTTCTCATTAACTATATATTTATGGATCTTCAGCCATCCCTGGAGAATTGTAGTAGAGATGTCCTGGTTAGGGTAGACCTTATCCAACTTAGCAAAAATCCTGCAAGGCCCCTCATCTCCTGGACCCCTACGAAGACCAGCATATAGCGCTGATAGAGAGTGGTCTGTTGAAGAAGTAGGGCCGAAAACATTGTCAAAAGCTTTCAACTTAAAATGCGACGGCTTCATGTCCTTACTTCTATAAAAACTCACTATTTGGGAGTAAGCCAAAAAATGCGATGGTGGCAAGGAATATTTTTGAGATAATTCTGAGAGTAACTCCGTTGGTGGGAAGGGTGAATAAGCTGGGAAATAGTTAAAATCCCCTTACTCCTTTAGACTTTAAATTGGGGGTTATCAAGGCCAGGTTTGAATTCTGGGTGTCCACAGATAGGAAGGTATCTACTGGTCTGGTAGGGCAGAGAAAACCGGGTTCTACAGGCCTTCCAGGCTCTGATCGTGTCCCTCACAATGAGGCTATGTTTCGCCATCTTAGGAAGAGTAGAATATTTGGTATGGAGAAGGCCTGGAAACGTCCATGGGTGAACCAGTGCCGCCTCAGTAGAGAGATTGGAATATCTGGAAGACTGTTTAACCCAATCCGATCCGTGGCGCAGGAGGCTGGCTAGATTATACAGGGACTCTCCTTTTCTGACCGTCAATGCCATAGATGTTTCAATTGACCCATAAAGCTATGATAGCCTCTAAATATCAGGAAACATGTTTCAAACTACTCTCCAGATGGTCCAGGGTACCCACTGTCCTGCATAAGTGGTATCCGATGGTTTCAGATCAATGTTGGAGATGTGGGAGCGGAGAAGGCACCATGACCCACATTTGGTGGGGTTGTCCCCGACTTAGGAGTTTCTGGTCCGCAGTTACAGCAGTAATCAAGGAAGTAACGGGAGTGACAGTCCCTGATTCTCCAGAGGCCTTGTTGCTTTACAAGTTTGATGTGCCTATAAATAGGTTTAAGAAATCCCTCCTCCGTTACCTGTTGCAGGCCGCTAAATCCATTATTCCGCGTAAGTGGAAATCCTCCGCATCCCCCTCGCTAGAAGAATGGTATGCAGAGATTGATTCGATGCAGAGAATGGAGGAGCTGATTTCTCATAGCCCTGATCAATTGCTTGCGTGTCAGCGAACCTGGTTTCATTGGGCCAAGTTCAAGACCACCCAGTTATACTTCTCTATTTCTTGTTGAGATCGCACTTGATGATTCGCCATGGACTGTTTTTTCTTGTGGTAGTCCCCCTTGCCTGACAAGTCTTTTGAAGATGGAACAGCAGGGGTTTGGGTAGTGATGCTTGGGCTCCACTATGGCTCTGGGACAGTTCATGCGTTCCCCCCCCCTCCTTTATTCATCCCCTCCTACCCTGTTGTTTATATGGTCTCTGTGTTTTGTTCGTATATAGTCTGTCTGCGTGATTTTTGTTCTCTATTATATCTTATTTGTAATATATGGTGCTACTATTCCAACGTTTCATATATATGACCATAATGAGTAGGCACTGTGTTCTTTTTTTAACAATAATTTTTATTGAGAAGAAAAATGTCATCCGTTACAACCAATTACATTACAGTTATCCAATAACAATTGACCAGGTAACAGAATAAATGTTCAATTGACACATGAACTTCTCCATTTATGAACCATATACAAACTGAACAAAGCCCTTTGCAAACAGCCCCTAACCTCTCCCTCCCCTACCCCTGACCTAAGCTTAGGAAATTAACACTTCTGCAGACTTCTTTCATCTTCTAAGACTATACTATTCATAGTACCACCCACCCAGTGCGAGAGTTCTTCCCCCTGTAATCTTTTTCCCCTGGCATAATCAGCCCTATGGATCCTGTTTTATTTTTCTCTCGAGTTTTAAGTCGCAGTCTTGGTATTAATTTTGTTATACTTGCTATGTTGGTGCGGAAGCACGCACGTTCAGTATTTTGCTCCAAATCATTTATGGATACAGTCCTCTACATAACTTTGCTTGTATCTTAATATGTTCATTATGTTCTTCAATAAAGTCTTTTTGAATGAGAAAAAAAAAGAAGCGTATTTCCCACGCTTCTAGGCCATCAAAATGAACAGCGGTTACTGGGTGTCCACCCTCCTTGATCCACGTTCCAAATCCAAAGTGAGCAATTTCCTTCCACCCACACAAATTGACAGTAGAATGCAGGAATTTGAGACAGGGCTCGTTGACCAATCTGTTCCCCTAGGGCCCTGCCAGCTGAACCTCTGTGTTCCCCGTTGGGACCTTCTTGCTGCCACCACATATGTGACAAGATGTTGGTCCCTAGGGCAAAAAGTGATAGGGGTCTCCAGCCAGTTCCCATGTGCCATTTCCAATACCGGTGTCTTGTTTTGTGTGAAAGTGGCGCCGTAGCAGCTGCTACCGCTGTACCTGCTGTGGCTACGCCGTCCTCATGTTTCAGTTAGCCATTGAACATAATGAATTATTTTAGCCTGTGAATTGTTTTCTGTGACTCTTGTTGCCTAATTGTCTTGCCTAAGAGGTAGCACGTATATAGGTTACTGCTGTGGATGTTAATTCCAGCTTCTCCTCACCTGTTTGGGTGTAAGAATGAAGCTTTTGTTTCTCTCCCACAGACTTTAATGGTCATCGGCGATAATCGACATGATAATTGCCGATATCGACTATCGTCTCGATAACGATTGTTGACACAATCGCTCATCACTAGTGGTGACGTGGTCATGATGTGAAGGTATTATTCAGTAACTATAAGGTGGTGACAGGTAGTTCTGATCTGGTGGTATTATTCAGTCACTATGTGGTGGTGATATGTTGTCATGGTGTGGTGGAATTATTCAGTCACTATGTAGGGGTTATATGTGGTGGAGGTTTTTTTCAGTAACTATGTGGTGGTGATATGTGGTCATGATGTTGAGGTGTTATTCACTCACTCTGTGGTGGTGACATGTGGTTATGATCTGGTCGTAGCTCTATACTCGCCCCGGTGCCGGGGGCGAGTGGCACCGCGGTCTGCGTATCCCTTAGGACACTGACTCTATATTAAGGCTCCACCTCTAATGTGACCCTGCTGGGACTTTAGCACTCTATGCCTCCTGTGAAAGCATTCCATAGCGTCACTGGTGTCTTCCGTGTACTGAACCTTCGGCTCCTGTCTTCCGACCATGAACCTTCGCCACCTGCCCTGACCTGTGTGCCTGTCTCTGACTACGAGTTTGTCTGACGACTTGGAACCTCACTGCACTTCGGTTGCCTTCGCAAGCTAGTCGTGTCAGGGGTAGCGACCTGGTGGACCCGCCGCAGCAAGTCCATCCCACTTTACGGTGAGCTCTGGTGAATACCGGGACCCACTTAAACTCCGCTCCCTGGCACGGCTTGTACCATCGCTTGCAGCGGTCCAGTGGATCCACTATCTGCTCATCCGTTACAGTAAGATCCAGCCATGGATCCCGCGAAGGTGCCGTTGCCCAGTGTGGCGGATCTTACGACCATTGTTGCCAAGCAGTCCCAGCAACTGGCGCAACAGGTACAATAACTGAACCAGTTGACCGCCATGATTCAGCAGCTCATCGCCGCCCACCAGCAACCTCTGCCTCCTCCCGCAGTTGCCCCATCTCCGGCGGTTCCGCTGGCCCCTGTGGCCCCAAGCTCCGGCTGTCGTTCCCTTCCAAGTTCGACGGAGACCCGAAGCTTTACAGGGGGTTCATCACCCAATGTTCAATGTACGTGGAGCTGATGGGCGACCAGTTCCCGACCGAATGGTCAAAGGTGGCATTTGTGGTTAGTCTGCTCTCCGGGAAGGCCCTGGCATGGGCTACACCCTCCTGGGACAGGAGTGATCCTGTGGTGGCGGACCTGCAGGCTTTCCTCAAGGAATTCCGTTGCATGTTAGAGGAACCTGCTTGTGCATATTCTGCTGAGACCACGCTCCTGAACCTGCGCCAAGGGGACTCCTCGTTGGGGGACAATGCCGTCCAGTTCTGCACCCTGGCATCGGAACTAACCTGGAATGAGGTGGCCTTATGCGACACTTTCAAGAAAGGCCTCTCCAGTGAAGGACGCGCTGGCTGCGAGAGATCTCCAGACTTCACTGTCCTAGTTGATCCATTTGGCCACGCGTATCAACATGCGCTTCGCTGAGAGGGAAGAGGAGCTCTGTCAGGAACGTGACTCCGTCCGGCCTCCTCGACTTCCACGCCTGGCTCCGGTGTTCCAGAGACCCCCGCTGCCACTCCCACAGTCCTCTGGCGAAGAACCCATGCAGGTCAACAGAGCTCACCTCTCTGAGAAAGAACTGTCCCGGCGTTGGGGAGAAAATTTGTGCCTGTACCGCACCAGTCCCGAGCACTTCCGTAGGGACTGTCCGCTGCACCCCAAATGGTCGTAAAATGCTCCTAGGCTTCATGGGAGAGGCGTCCCTAGGTGCAAGTTCCCCCTCTCCATGCCTGACTATGCCGGTACGGGTCGTGACTGACACAGGTCTCTTGTTCCAGGCCCCAGCTTTCTTGTACTCCGGCTGAGCTGGGAACTTTATTCACACCTCCCTGGTGATACAGTATCGCCTCCCAGTAATCCGCTTGGTGATCTCTTCGGTCAACGGGGAGCTCCTGAGTGATTCCATCATGTATACTACCAAACCGGTGTCTCTCCAGGTGGGTGCCCTACATAAGGAGTGGATCGAGTTCTATGTGCTTACCCGCTCTTCTTCAGTGATTCTTTTGGGGCTCCCGTGGCTGCAACGCCATGCACCTACGCTTGACTGGAAGACTGGAGAGGTCTTTCATTGGGGACAAGGCTGCATGAACCGTTGCCTGGTGGAACCTCGCCTAGTGCTTCACACCTCTCTGCCAGTGCCTCACAAACCATTGCCTGGCTACCCGCAGCATATCAGGACTTTGCTGACATATTTTCTGAAAAACAAGCGGAGACACTTCCTCCTCACCGGCTGTACATTTGCCTGATTGACATGCTGCCTGGAACCTCCCAGGGGCAGGGTCTATCCTCTGTCCGTTCCGGAAACTCACGCTATGTTGGCCTATATTCAGGAGAACCTCCAGAAAGGATTAATTCGCAAGTCCTCCTCTCCATCTGCTGCAGGATTCTATTTAGTGGAGAAGAAAGATGGCTCCCTGCGGCCCTGTATTGATTATTGGGGACTCAATAAAATCACAGTGAAAAACTGATATCCTTTTGCTGTTGATCACAGAGCTATTTGACCGACTTTGTGGTCCGAAGATTTTCTCTAAGCTGGTCTTGTGAGGGGCCTACAACCTCATCCGCATCCGAGAGGGGGATGAGTGGAAGACGGCCGTTAATACACAGGACGGGCCCTTTGAATGCCCTTTGGGCTGTGTAATGCCCCAGCAGTGTTCCAGGAGTTCGTGAACGACATATTCATGGACCTCCTCTACTTCTGTGTCGTGGTTTACCTGGACGATATCTTGGTGTTCTCTGCTAATTTGGAGATTCATCGTGTCCATGTTCGCCAGGTGCTGAGATGTCTACGTGCTAACCACCTCTTTGCCAAGTTAGAGAAATGTCTTTTCCACCAGACCAGCCTTCCGTTCCTTGGTTGCATCCAGAGGCGTAGCTTCAAGCTCCTGGGCCCTGGTGCAAAAAGTGAAATGGGGCCCTCCACTTACCATGCACCATTTACAATGCTGGTATCTTCTTATGTGGCAGGAGGGCTTTTGGGCCCCCTTAGGCTGCAGGGCCCGGTAGCGACTGCTACCGCTGCACCCCCTGTAGCTACGCCTCTGGTTGCATCATTTCGGACAGGGGTTTAAAGATGGACCCTGCAAAGTTGTCTGCAGTTCTGCAGTGGCCTAGGCCGGTGGGCCATACAGCGCTTTCTGGGCTTCTCTAATTATTATTGGCAATTCATCCCGCATTACTCTACATTGGTGGCGTCTATCGTAGCACGTACTAAGAAGAACACCAACCCTAGGCAGTGGCCGTTGAAAGCCAAATAAGCATTCACTAAACTAAAAACAGCTTTCGCCTCCGCACCCATTCTGACCCGACCTGACACCAAGAAGCCATTCTTTCTGGAAGTCGATGCCTCCTTTGGGTT